>JAJEJO010001347.1:86276-101172 GCA_020662805.1 Glaucomys volans | reverse complement strand
ATAATTTTTGGTTAAATCAATGTTCAGCATTTACATTAGTTTGCCTATGCAAATTCAATTCACAGCTGATAACTGTGGCATACTAATAATATCAAAATTCCTTTCTTACTTTTGTTTTACCTAAAGCTAATAATTGCCTTTGTTTTATAATGTGCTTAGATTTCTCTGTAAGTATCACTTATTGCTAGCCTTGCCCTTATCTTTAAATAATTTCTCCAAAAAATCGGTTAAGGCAGAAACCTAAAAAAAAAAATAACTTCTCAGAATGGTTTTAGGGTAATCTATCAGACTCACTTTTCTCATGGACATCTTCAACCTCATTCCATGTGGAGTAGTTGCTTTCCTGAAATTCTCTTCCCCCTTATCCTGGGAATTCCTTTTGCCCTTCTCCTGAGTTGGAATCTCTTGACTGAATATATTTCTACCTCAGTTTTGGTTTGCTCACCTGTTTTGGTGGAACGCACACTGCAGTAGCTAGAGAAGGTTAAATACTAAAATTTTGAAATATAACTTTAAAAGGCATTTCAATACTAGAAGTAGGAAAATTGTAGACTTAACCAAAATATCAATTAATCCAACTTTTAAAATTTTGAGCCTACCCCTCTCAATATTTCACTGAAGCCATTGGCATCTTTTGCTGCTAACCCCAGTAAGCATTTATTCAATTATATTTTATCATGTTCCTATTATGTGGCAGGTGCTGTGCTCATGCCTAATTCTATGCAATACAGATACACCAATCCTTGCAGAGTTCTCATGAGTTATCCTAGGTCCTGGATAGACACAGCTAATCCCAAACTAGTGACTTACTATTTAGCTCCTTTTTACTCTATTACATTTGCATTCTTAAAAGCCATTATACTTCTCACCATTATATAAGTATATATTTCAATTTATAGCCTCTGGAACTTGTTCAATGGATTCACTTTGTGAAATTCCCTTAACCCATCCATTTATCAAGAATTCACCCATCCTTCAGCACTCACTTCCTTCATAAAGCCTTTCATGGTTTATCCATGCTCACCACTTCCTGCAATAGAATTAATATCATCCTTCTCTATTCCTTAGCACTTTGATTATGGAACTTTAGACATTCTTCTTTTAAGGCAGAAATCACATCTTGTCCTCTTAGCACATTGTGATCTGCACTCAAACAATTTGTGACCTTGTATCCCATGATCACTCCTAACAAAAATGCAATTTTTAAAAATTTGTTCTAATCGGTTATATAGGACAGTAGAATTCATTTTGACACATTGTATACAAATGGAGCACAACTTCTCCTTCCTCAGGCTGTGCATGGTGCTGAGTCACACCTGTAGTGTGATCATACATGTATATAGGGTGATAATGTCTGTCTCATTCTACCATCCTTCCCATCTCCACTGCCCCACCCTCCCCTCACTCCCCTCTGCACAATCCAAAGTTCCTCCATTCTTCCCTACCCCCAGCCCCACTATGGATCAGTATCTGCTTATCAGAGAAAACATTCGGCCTTTGGTTTTGGGGGATTGGCTTATTTCACTTAGTGTGATACAAAATTGCATTTTCATCATTCAATAATTGATTCTTTGATTCAATCAACACTTATAAAAGAGATACCATGTGTGAGGACTGCTTTTAGTCCCTGAGCTGAGCCCATATGGTAGAATCACATAAGGTCACATCAATATAGGTCAGGTTAGGGACACAGAAACCACAATAGCTGTTTCAACAGAGGTCATTTAATTTAGGGTATAAGTTACAGGTATCAAAGTGCTGTAAAGTCAGAAGGGAAGACTGAGATATTATGGAAATAATAGGAGAACAAAAAGAAGATCTTGGGGTTTGATGGGGTGAAGGTTTAGACCTCTGAGGGGCAGACCTGAGCTGACTGATGCTGGCACACTGAGGGGGTATGATGACATCTGTTCTGAAAGTTCCAAAAGAAGCTAGAGGTTGGAATGAACTGCTGTTGCCAGGGTACAGAGCCATTGCTAGGATATGCTGACAGGCACAATAAGCAAAGAAAAAGGACAGAAGCCCACTTTCTCCTTTTTCTGCCATCTAATCTTCCTTTAGTGCTCCCTATTAGCACAACCTAACAAAGGCCAGATGACAAAGGAGTAATGTACTTTTCAGAATCCTGGCAGCACTGAGAAGAGTGCAGAAATATAGGTGTGGAGCTGAGAGGCAACTGCTTCATAGGCAGACCACTCCAGTCTTGCATCTTACTCAGCATCTACGCACACCCTTCTTTACACATTTCAAGTTCCATACAACAGTAATGACAGCCTTATACTCCTACCCTTGCCCCATAAAATGAAGATGTCTCAACAGTCACTCTATACATCTCTGGACTACAGTCATAATTTCTATCTCTAGGGGATGTTAATTGCATCTCTTTTTCAGTCATAATCACACCTGAAGTTCAAATTGTCATGTTAGCCATCAAGAACAATCTTTATATAAAATAATGAAAGGAAAGGAAGAGAAAAGGAAAAAGTAAATACTTTTGGTAGTTTCCTATTATTACACCACAAATTAGCACAGCCCCAGTGGCTTAAAATATTATCTATTTATTAGCTGACAGTTCTGTAGGTCAAAGTTCAGCATAGCATGACTGAGTTCTCCATTTAAAATCTCACGAGGGCTGGGGATGTAATTCAGTGGTAGTGTATTTGCCTTGTGTTTGCAAAGCCCTGGGTTTGCTCCCTAGAATTGCCACAAAATTTTTAAAATTTTAATAAAGACATCATGAAATCACCTTGATTTCAGCTTGATTCAATTCTCATCTGCAGGAAAAATGTGCATCTAGGCTCATTCTTATTTGCAGAATTCATTTCCTTGGGATTTACAGGACTGAGTTCCCATTTTCTTTGCTGAATATGAGTGAGGGCTGCTCTCAGCTCTAGATGCTACCTGAATTATTTACCACATGACCCCCTCCATCTTCCAGTCAGAGAGGACATGTTGAATCCTTCTCATGTTTTGAATCTTTGACTTCCTCTTTGTAAAGAACTGGAGAAAAAATTTTGCTTTCAAAGGGCTCATGGGATTAGGGCAGAACTACTCAGATAATCTTCTTATCAACTGATTTAGGACCTTGATTAAATCTGAAAAATCTCTTCACAACAATATTTAGGTTAGTGTTTGATTGAATAACTGGAAGATGGTGTAAGTTCACTGGGAGTCAGAAATCTTGGGAGATGATCTTAGAATTCTTTCTACTACAATATCACCTGTATGTGTGCATAAGAAGCAAGAAACAACATGCTTGATGTTTAAGTCACTGTTTGTAAAATAGTTTATAGTGGATTTTTATAACTTCTTTCACTATTTCATGTTACCTGTGCCCTCAACCAGCACTTCAGCTGGTGGAGCTTCTTTTCCTGGTGAGGTAACTTGAAACTTTATTCTTCTGCCTGTATGTGCAATGATTTTGCTGTTTAATTTTCTGTATTTTTCATTAACATTTATTTTTGGACATCAGAGCATTAAGTGGTACCCTAGGAAATTTCTAGGATTTCGTGTGTTGTTCTTAACTTTATTGTGTAACGAGAACATAATTTCCTCTTGGTAACCAAGAAGAATTACTCTTTGCCCAAAGTTTCATTGGTTTGAGTCCAAAGTATCCAGGTTGAAGATTCAGCTTTCAATTAAATGGAACCATTACTATGCTCCCTGTGGAGAAATCCTTCTTTTGGAGTCATGACATCCAAACCTACAGCATTCAAGATGTAAGATCAAAACCCAAAATATCCATCAATAAAATATTTGATATAATATAAAAATAAGACATCTTTAGTTCCATCCCTTGATTCTTGACTTGGGCCCACATATTCTGTCTATGAGAGAAAGTCATTGCTGATTCAAAATATATACCACTAAAGTATAATTCCAGTCTTTCAGAAATTTGTATCTTGATTATTGCCATAATTTGGTCTTCAGTGTGTCATTCCCTTCTCCTACCAGGCCACTGCTTCTGGGTGTTGGGTCTTACTTCTATATTCCATAGATGTTCACTCATTGATGCACTTCTTTTTTCTTTCTTTTTTTTTTTTTTTACTATGAAATGAGTTATTTTTGACTATTGAATATTTTGATGGTGACATTGACTTCTGAGTTGGCCAATGCATTGCAGACAGAAAACTCAAACCTATATTCACAATACATATGGCTATCCCAAAAGAATAAACCACTGTCCCTCCATGATGAAAGAAGTCTAAAGTAATCAATCTAATGACTGGTTGGTGCCCCAGGATATGGTATTCTCTTGGGGACTCAGCATTGATCTCTGCGAGAGGCAAAAGCATAATAGGCAGGACAGGGAGCTTACAAGTTGTTGAAAAGATTTCACCTCTAATCCTCTTGTTCTCCCAGGAATCTCATAAAAACTAAAACAAATATTATGCTTAATAAAAACTTTGGCATGGCACACATTGCAATATTAATTGTAATATTTTTGTATTTCTCAATTACTAAGTATTTTCCAAAATTTTTATAATGGTTATGAGTTACTTGCGTAGTGGGAATTTTTTAAAAAGTCAACTGGTTATAAGTTCAAGTGAAGATTATGGATCTCATCTGCCCTACCAACATCAATGAAGGGAAATTGCTTAATTGTCTTTCTTGTTCCTCCCCATGTTATTTGCTCCATTGAAGAGCTAAATAATTTTGCCTTTTTATTTAAAGTTTTAGATATGCAAAATTATATTTTTATTTCATTAGCAGAAACAAATTTCTTGTGCAAAGAGCAAAGACCACACATTTTGTGCAATGGAAATTAGAATTAAAAATATTTATCTATAATTTATCTACCGTCACTTAGAACAATGGTTCTCAGCCCTAACTAAAGAAGCTGCTGGAAAATTTGTGGTTATGGTTTGTTTGATTGTTTCTCCTTCCCTGTATGAAAAATACATCACTTTCATTCAGTTTTCATTAAATATATGTTTATTGATTGAGTTGCTACTTTTTAGGAGCTATGAATATGGCAGCAAACTGATAAAGTATTTTCATCCCTGGAATTTACTTGGCTCCTGGGGAAGTTGGACAAAAAACAAATAAATATGCATTAAAATATCAGATAGTTTTAAATACTTTGAAGACAAAAAAATAGAATGGAGAGATAGAAATTTATCTAGGTAGAGTATAGGGGTAGAGAGAGGCTAGATAGTTGGGCCAGGTAAGGTCAGGTGACACTTGAGCAGAGATCTAAATAAAGGGGGGAAATGTGTGTCATGTGACAATCTAGAGAAAGGTATCCCAGCCTAATGAAACAGCAGGTACAATGGCCCAGAGGCAAAAATAACTTATGGGAGTTAGTAAACCATGAGAAATGATAGGCTGGTGAGGCCAGAGCAGAGTGAGAGAGAAGGAGATTGGTATGATATGAGGTCAGAGAGGTTGTCAAGGACCAGTTAACAAAGGACCTATTAGTTAAGGAAAGAAGTTTGAATTCTACTCCAAGTGAGAGGAGAAGCCACTGGAGTGATGTGGAGGCAGGGATGTGTGTGTGCATACATGCATAGGTATGACATTCTTGGTGTGGTATGGAGAATATGAAGTGGAACCAGAGTGGATAGAGGGTGACCTGTTAAGAGGCTGTTTCAATGGCTTAGTCTAAAGATGATAGTTTGTATGAGCCTCATGGTACCTCATAGTGATGGAGGTGAACAAAAACGGCCAGATTTAGGTTGTATTTGGATGTGGGATATGAAGCAGATAGGAGAATCAAGGATCACTTCTAGAGTTTTGGTCTGGGTGACTGAGTGGTGGTGGCTTTTACTAAAATGCAGAACACCTGGGGAGAAGCGGATTTTATAGAAGGCAGGATTGTCGAATTTGGACGTGGTTGCTGTGCCATACCTATTTAAGTGAGGTGTTGAGTAGGCAGTTGGATATATGTGCCTAAAGCTCAGAGGAGACTTGCAAGATTAGAAATATAAATTTGGGAATCATAAGTTTAAGTGGAATTTAGATTGTGGAACCACCTAAGAAGTAAGGATATACAGAAAAGAAGATGGGAACTGAAAGAAATTGTCAGTGAACCTTGTTTGGAAACTGAATCAGAGTAAGCAAAGGTCATTGAGAAGGCCATCTGGTGAGGTTGGAAGAAAACCAAGCCAATGTTATATCTCAGAAGTTATGTGAAAGAAGTATTTCAATAGGAAGTGAGTAGTGAGTGTACTTACTGCCACTGAAATATACCCATAAAAATGATAAATATTGTGTTATGTGTATTTTATCACAGTATAAAAAGGGGAGAGTGGGTGATCAACTGTGGCAAATACTTGAGAGCAAGTAAGATGGGTACTGAGAACTGACCGTAGGAGAGCAGTGGTTTTCAATCCTTTGGGTAATTTTGACCCCTGGATATATTAAGCAATGCCTAAAGATATTTCTGGTTGTCACGAGTGGCAGAACACTGCTGGCATTCAAGTGGGTAAAGACCAGAGATGTTGATAAACTTCTTATAATTCACACAATAGCTCTCCACAACAAACAATTGTTAAGCTTCAAATGTCAACACTATCAAAGTTGAGGAACTCTGGTATATGGCAATATGAAGATCTTTGATGACAGATCATCATGGTCCAGAGGAGAGGTGGAGGAGGGAGCATCACTGAAAAAAGTTGAAGAGAGTATGGTAGCTGAAGAAGTGGAGGTAGCCCTCTCAAGTAGTTTGGCTCTCAATAAGAGAAATGGATGGGTAGCTAAATAGGGTTTATGGGGTTTTTATGGTTTGAATATGTGTCCCCCAAAAGCTCCTGTTAATGCAGAAGATGAAAGGATTACATTATGAGAGCTGTCACCCAATAATTCCATACTAGTTTGAATGGACTGACTGAGTGGTAATTGGAGGCAGGTGAGGGACTGGAGGAGGTAAGTCATGGGGGGATGTGCCCTGGATATCGTCCCCCTCTCCCTTTCTCTGCTTCCTGGCTGCCACAAATGGAGCAGCACTCTCCCATCACACCCTTCCACCATGATGTTCTACCTCATCTTGGGCCCAGACCAATGGAGTTGGCCCATCATGGACTAAACCTCTGGAACTGTGAGCCAAGATAAACTTTCCCTCCTCTAAGTTGCTCTTATTGGCTACTTTGGTCACAAGTGATGCAAAGCTGACTAACAAAGGAGTCCAGAGAGGATTCTCATTTTAAAGATGGGAGCTATGTCTGTATATTTATATACTGATGGGAATGAACTAGCAAAAGGCTAAATAAGAGAAAGAAGATGAAACATTTGACCTTCAGTCAAATTCAGTGCATAAGAATTGTTTGGTCTTAGGTGTAAGGAATATTATTCATTGGGGTGAAATAAAGAAGGCAAAGAGGTAGGTACAACTAGAGGTAAGGGAGGTGTATAGTGGGAAAGACTTGACAATCTTCATACTTCTACAGTAGCATTTATAAAATTTCTAAAATGATTTGCTTGTCTAATTCCACCCACTAAGTCAATTGCAAGTTCTTTGGGGGCTTTGTGCCTTACATTGCTTTATAAAGACACTTAGCACTGAACCCAATGTCTGGAATAATAGAAGCTCCTCAAAAATATCTGTGGAATAAATGAATGAGAATAGGAACACTTGTTGCCTATTTTAAAAGGTGCAGGAATCCTTCTGCTTCAAGCAGAAGAGGTATTTCCATAGGAATTCTGCTATGTTATGGAAGGATACTTTTAACCCCCTCATGGAGGCAGCATTTATGATAGTCTCCAATAATCTCCACATGTTCTTGTGTAAAAGTTGCTTCCAAGTCTTGTTTGAGGAGCCTATGATTTCCATCTTCAGTTCTCTTGAATTCCTGACCCTCAAAAGCTGTAAGATAAATAAATATTTGTAATACAAAGTTGCTATGTTTTAAGAGGCTAATTTGTTAACAACATAATAGTTAATTAATGCGCCCACTCATTCTACCTATATGTAAGGCTTTTTAAAAAAAAAATTGAGAATTGAACCCATGGGCTAGGAGCATTTGACCACTGAGCCACATCCCCAACCCCTTTATTTTTAATTTTTTAAATTTTTTGAGTCAGGGCCTCCCTAAGTTGCTGATGCTGGCCTCCAACTTGTGATCCTCCTGCCTCAGCCTCCTGAGTGTCTGGGATTAAAGGCATGCACCACCATGCCTGGTTGAATAAGGCTTTTCAGATAATAAAATCTTCTGCATACTAATCTCATTCAATCCCCACAGTGGCCCTTGAAGTACCATTCCCATTTTACAGATGCAGAGGAATGATCACCAAGATTGCAATTAATAAACTCTAGAGTGGGAACTAGGTAGATCTTGGACACTTGAAGTCCTAGCCTGGGTAGTTAGTTGTACTACATGTTGACCATCTATACAGCACCATTCCAAACACATCTGTCAAGGTTAGTTGTCACTACAGTGGATTTCTTGTCTACAACATACTAAAATGCTCAGTACTAAAATGTTCATTAGGGGCTGGGGATATAGCTCAGTTGGTAGAGTGCCTGCCTTGAAAGTACAAGGCCCTGGTTTCAATCCCCAGCACCACAAAAAAAAAAAATTAAAAATAAATAAAAATAAAAAAATAAAATGTTCGTTAAATTTGTTAGAAAATACAGCAAAAGAAAACAAAATTGTGTCTCCCTTATAAAAACAAACTATTGCTTTAAAAAACTGAATATCAGCTTGGTTTCCTAGTTACTTGGTCTAACATAATTCAAGAGAGATTGGGCTGAAGAAAAATATGAATTAACTATGTTTTTGTCTCAGATAAATTTCAATAGCAATTCACTGGCTAATTATGGCAACACTGTCTTGTTATGAAGATGTCCTAATAAAGCTCATTATGTAAGGCACTTAAGTAACGAGGCAGATTATTTTCTCAAAATGTCTTGAATTCTCCAGGTGAAGACTCTAAAACAGTAAGAAATATGGATTTCTTGCTGAGGAATATTATTTACAGGCATTTTTATCCAATTCTTCATTATCTACCTGGATATCTGCCTTGTGATTTTCCTGAAGGCAAAGACCTGACCCCATTCATTTATGCAAATCATCAGCTGCATCACCTACCTGGCACATCAAAGGTGCTTAATATGAATTTTTAATCTCCTAATTACATAGTGGTTTTTAATCACATTTTACTTATATCCCCACATGATGCTTTCTCAGAAACATTTTATGAAGTGTCAGAGAAAGAGTGAAAAAACCAATATCTATGTGAGGTGAAATCTGAGGTGCAAAAAGATTTATTGTTGCTCTTTCTGCTTTCTCATTTCCATTCATGTCTCAAACCACAGCAATCTGGCTTCTGTCCCTACCAAACTGTGCAATGTAAAGTGACCCAGGGACCTCTTAACTGTCATCTCCAATGGACACATTCCATCCTTTACCTAATTAGAACACTCAGTTCATTCTAATTTTTCACCTTGGTTTTTGTTTGTTTGCTTGCTTTTAATTTGTTCGTTTGCATTATTAGTGATTGAATCCAAGACCTTGTGCATGCTAGGCAAGCACTCGACCACTGAGCTACATCCTCAGTTATCCTACTTTTTCATTGGATTAGAAGGCAAGACAAGTTAAGAGTGAGAAAAGAGTGACTTCTGAAAGAAACAGGCTTCTGAATACATTTTTTCAAAAGGGCATCACATCCACTAAATTAGAAATGCAAATAAAAATAGAAACCATGCACTATGGAATAAATTGACTAGCCTGCAATCCCAGTGACGCAGGAGGCTGAGGCAGGAGAATCACAAGTTCGAGGCCAGCCTCAACAAATTGGCCAGGTCCTAAGCAACTTAGTAAGATTCTGAATCAGAATTAAAAATAAAATGGTCCTGGAATGTGGTTCAGTAGAAAAGGGCCTCTGGGTTCAATCCTCAGTACCAAAAATAATTAACCAATAGTTGAATGACAGATTCTTTTATTGATTTAAGTATCAAAATTATCCATCAACTACTTGTTTGTGAAAATAAACAAGAATTAAATAATGGAAATAATGCTATTTAAAGCTGTCTCTGTTTTTAATATCATGGAAACACCAAAACTCTTTCCAAACATTTTTATTTAAGTAATGAAAGTCTTTTTCAGAAGGCCAGAATAGGAAAGTGGTAAAAACTGATGAAGCACAGGCAGCCCTGATCTTTGCTACCAATTTTACGGAATTCACTAAATAACATACAGATCTGGGTAACAGAAAATTCTATAGCAATAAGAAAATGATATTAAATTAGAAATGACAACCCCCTAGCACTCTGTGGAAGTGCAAATTAATAATACATCCAAGATTCTGTCCAAGTTGTATAAAAATGAAAGTCAATACATAGTTACATACACTTGGGGCAAAGTTAATAACAGAAATGTAATTAAAGGAGAATGTAATATTTGAAAAGATTGTTTTCCAAAAGTAAAGCAGTTCAGATGTCCATAGGAGGAAACCTGTTTGGTTTCCACATGCTTCTCTACCATGATATCCAATGCACAAACCTAGCAGATTACAACAGAAGAAAACAAGATATTAGCAACTCACAGGCTAAAAGAAAACAGAAGTGCTAGGTAATTATATTCTAAAAGAACAATCAAGGCTGTAAACTGCACTGACTAATATCGCATGGTCAATTTACAATGTCAAGTGGATACTGACCAGACATGTTGAATGCCAAGATAACAAATAACAATGGCACATCTCATAATTGTTGTTGAGGATAGTTTCAGGATAGGATGTTTATAGCTTCTAGAAATTTCTAGCAGAAAACAGACAAGAGGACAGTAAAGGTAAGGTTAGGCGGGTGTCCCATCAGGAACAGAGCATGAGAACACACCACATAAGAAAACAGTAAAAGATGCCCAAGAAAACCATCTTTGGGTTAGAGCTCTGGCAGGATTCAAACTCTAACTTCCAGAATTTGGAAGACCAGTCTGGATCCCATGATGGAGGTTGCTGTTGTAACAAATTACCACAAACTTAGTGAATTAAAACAACAGAAATTCATTACCTTATAGTTCTGAAAGTAAGAAGTCTGAAATGACTCTTACTGGACTAAAATCAAGGTGTCAACATGGCTAAATTCCTTTCTGGAAACTCTAGGGAAAATCCCATTTCTTTACTTTTCCACCTTGCAGAGAGTGCCAACATTCTTTAGTTCATGGCCCCTTCCTCCATCTTCAAAGCTGGTTGAGTCCTTCTCACATGTCCCCACTTAGACTTTCTATTCTGCACTCTCCTCCCTTATGCTTTTAAGGACTCTTGTTGTTACATTGGGCCCACATGGATAATTCAGGACAATCACCCTATTTAAAGGGAACTTGAATTCTATTGACAAAGTATTTGCAGTTTACTGGTATTAGAATATACACATCTGGGTGTGGGGAACAACATTCTGCTTTCCACAGAGATCAAGGCAAACTTGTGGAATACAGATTTGGAATTAAGACAAAGACAGAAGTCCAGTTTGATAAAATGGAACACCGAATGAAAAGGAGTTTGGAAATTTGAGTCAATCCCATTGTCAAAAGAAAAACAATAGCCAGACAGGGTAGTGCAAACCTGTAATCACAGTGGCTCTAGAGGCTGAGGCAGGTGAATCATGAGTTCAAAGCCAGCCTCAGCAACTTAGCGAGGGCCCTAAGCAACCTAGCAGGGCTCAATCTCCAAATAAAACATTTAAAAGGGCTGGGGATGTGGTTCAGTGATCAAGTGCTCCTGGGTTCAGGTTCAATCCCTGGTACACACACACACACACACACAGAGAGAGAGAGAGAGAGAGAGAGAGAGAGAGAGAGAGAGAAAGAAACAACATGGAAAAAACAAATGGTGGGTCAAGAAACAACTTGGGAGCGGAGCAGATAAGTCATTCCTGAACAATATTGAGATTAAAGCTCTACCACCCCGTTTAGGCCTTGTATTGGGGGGACATAGTGGAATTAAAACTATGGAAGTATTTGCCAGTCCAGAACCAAAATCTGCAGACTGATTCAGGACCCCATTGGGAAGAGATCAAGATAGTTGTGTTGGGTTTGCAGATGAAATGAGTGGGACAGTTCTATGGAGGTATTAGCTTTTCCTGCCAGTTATTTCCCCCTTTCCCATCCCCCTTTCTACCTCAACTTCCTTCATGGTTGGTCTCTGCTCATTCTCAGGGAAGAGATGTGGCAAGGAAGAAATCAAAAACTCTGCAAATTTCTTCTTGGCTTTTGTGTTTCAAAAGAATCTACGCTCAAGACCTAGGAATAAAAGTGCTTGAGAATATCATGAGTGAGGACCAGGGATTTGAGAGGAGTGAGACTTCCAGCAGAGACAGAAAAAGAACCTTGTATTATGGGAAGGAAGACCGAAGAGAAGCAATGTGATAAGGGCCTCGGTGGGTCTGAGAACAGTCAGCCCTGCTGGTAAGTCTGCTCCTGGTGTTAACAGGAGAGGGATTCATGAACACCCCAACAGGATGAGAATAGAGCAAAAGTATTGCCATGTCCTAAACACAAGAGCCACAAGTGATAGACCTGCTGCATGAGAAAATCCATGACAGAGAATCTTCAGGATCAGATTTTTCCATTTTTGATCCCTTGGTAATATGTAAGATCCTTCACTTTCACATGTTCTCTATCATATGTGGAAGCTAGAAAGAAAAAAGGTGGGGGAAGGATCTCATGGAAATAGAAAGGAGATTAGTGGAGTAGAGGAAGGAGTCAGGTGGGAGGAACAAAGGACAAGGGGAGATGCTTTGGACCAAAGTTGAGCAAATTATGTGATGCGCATGTGCGAAGATACCACAATGAAACCCACCATTCTGTATAATTGTACCAATAAAAAAAGCATATTGCTTTTAGAAACACAAATGTGCTTTGGGGAAAACCTTTGCATTCACTGAGCTTAGATTTTTGTTACTCTGGCAGAATGGGACCTGGAAAAAACAAAAACAGATTCCTAGAGAGAGCAAACAACTATTCTAGGTAAAATTAAGATAATAACTCTGATAAGGAAACTCTTAGATGGGGACTAGAAATAATAGGCATACATCTGAATACCAGCTTTCTTTACTAGAGGGATCAATGCAGAAAAAAATTAGACATTAACATATTATTGCATGCCCCATAAGGTTGATTAAATTGGGGCTTGAAATCTGTCTTTTAAAATGGTGTTAAAACCAGAAATAGATGATGTTAAATTATCTTTGGAGAGGATGATGTTCTTTTCTGCAACTTGAAGATGGATGGTGTTGTTTCCTACCACTTGCATTCAAGGAGATATTCATTTTACCTTGATGATCATCAGCAGCGGGTGATTTTATATCAAGTAAGCATTACCAAGTAGGAATTGCACTGATATTTAATGATTTGAAGAAAAGAGTTTACATTTATCAAAGGAAATCCCAGGTGACCTAATAAAGTCTCAAATGTTTTTTTTCACAGCCTTAAAATATGCATGAGAAGCCTGTTAGCTGTGGGTACTGTGTGTACTGTCAGCCAATCCATCTGACATGTAGTAGGGTCAAGCAAACAGACACACACTGAGAGTGATCAGGTAAGTGGCATCTCTAATATGCCCCTCACTTCTGGGTACATGATTCAGGTTGTATCCCTCCCTAAGTATCAGTGCCATTAGCTTCCAAACTTGTTTATATCATTTTTACTTGTTTTTTCTAATTCTCTGGTTTAACTAAATATTATGTAAATCAATGGAGTTAGCTCAAGAAGAACACCATTGTTATGAAAACTTGAATCCCTTTGGAAAGGCTCAATAAATGGAAATTACTTTCAAAATTGCTGCTCAATTAGACATGGCTGGAAGAAAAGTAAAAGATGCAGTGGGTGGAGCCAAATAGGCTCAAAGGGTGCTTTATCGAGATTGCTTCCCAGGAGTCTAGGTCCTTGCTTAAGAAAAACATTCACTGTACACGTGCATGTACACAGACACATATACCGGAAATTGCACACAATGCATCACAAAAATGAATTATTCCATGATGACTTTCAAGTGAAAATTTCAACTCATCCAGTACAAATATGAAATGGTTTTCATTTTGGAGCAACTGCCGCCAAGGATCTCGAGCCCCCTCAGGGATTTGATGGGGGTGGGCAAAACTAATCACTTTTAGTCATTGGAACCATCCTATTTCAGTTTTTGTTTGTTTGTTTGTTGTGGTGCTGGAGATTGAACCCAGGGCCTTGTGCTTGCAGGGCAGGCACTCTACCAACTGAGCTATATCCCCAGCACCCCCATTCCAGTTTTTAAGGCAGTCTTGCTACAACTTCCATCTCCATATGCTCTCCTGGTTTTCACATCTCCCTGCCATTCCTCCAGTTACCCTTCTGGTGTGAAGACAGAATGGACAGAAAAAATGAATCATTGTTGCTTTACCCTCAAGATGTGCTCCTCAACTAGGTTGGTTGTAATTACAGCTGTAAATAACTATTTAAAAACTAAATATGGGTAGATGTGTGTATAGGTGAAGGTCTCATCAGATCCTTTTTTTAATTTAAATTTATTTATTTTGATACAGTGTACACAAATGGAGTACAGCTGTTGTTTCTCTGCTTGTACACAAAGTAGAGTCACACCATCTGTGCATTTATACATGTACACAGGGCAATGATGTCTGTCTCATTCTGTTATTATTCTTACCCCCCACCCCAACCCCACCCCTCCCTTCCCTCTATGCTCTCTATCCTTCCTCCATTCTTGCCTCCCTTCCACCCTGCATTATGCATCATCATTCACTTATCAGAGAGATCATTTGGCCTTTGGATTTTTGGGATTGGCTAATCTCACTTAGCATGACAGTCTCCAACATCATCCATTTACCTGCAAATGTCATAATCTTATTCTTCTTTATGGTTGAATAATATTCCATTGTGTGTATATATACATATATATACATATATATGCATATATGCATATATATATATATATATAGAGAGAGAGAGAGAGAGAGAGAGAGAGA
>JAJEJO010001347.1:36648-85876 GCA_020662805.1 Glaucomys volans | reverse complement strand
TTTTTGGGATTGGCTAATCTCACTTAGCATGACAGTCTCCAACATCATCCATTTACCTGCAAATGTCATAATCTTATTCTTCTTTATGGTTGAATAATATTCCATTGTGTGTATATATACATATATATACATATATATGCATATATATATATATATATATATATATATATATATATATATATATCACAGTTTCTTTATCCATTCATCTATTGAAGGGCATCTAGGTTGATTCCATAATCTAGCTATTGTGAATTGAGCAGCTATGAACATTGATGTGGCTGCATCACTGTAGTAATCTGATTTTACATCCTTTGGTTATAGGCCAAGGAGTGGGATAGCTGGGTCAAATGGTGGTTCTATTCCAATTTTGCTAAGGAATCTGCACACTGCTTTCCAGAGTGGCTGCACCAACTTGCAATCCTACCAGCAATGTATGAATGTACCCTTTTCCCCACATCCTCATCAACACCTGTCTTTGCCTGTATTCTTAATAAAAGACATTCGAATTGGGGTAAGATGAAATCTTAAGGTGGTTTTGATTTGCATTTCTCTTATAACTAGAGATGTTGAACATTTTTTCATAAATCTATTGATTGCTTGTAGATCTTCTTCTGTAAAGTGTCTGTTCATTTTCTTGGCCCATTTATTGATTAGGTTATTAGTGTTCTTGGTGCAAAGATTTTTGAGCATTTTGTAGATTCTAGAGATTAGTGCTCTATCTGAAGTGTGTGTGGCAAAGATTTTCTTCCACTCTGAAGGTTCTCTCTTCACATTGCTGATTGTTTCCTTTGCTAAGAAAAAGCTTTTTAGTTTGATTCTATCCCAATCATTGATTCCTGCTTTTATTTCTTGTGCCTTGGGAGTCATGTTAAGGAAATCTGGTCCTAGGCCAACATGATGAAGATTTGGACCTATTTTCTCTTCTATTAGGTGCAGGGTCTCTGGTCTAATTCCTAGGTCCTTGATCCATTTGGAGTTGAGTTTTGTACAGGGTGAGAGATATGGGTTTATTTTCATTTTGCTGCATATGGATTTCCAGTTTTCCCAGCACCATTTGTTGAAGAGGCTGTCTTTTCTCCATTGCATGTTTTTGGCTCCTTTGTCAAGTATGAGATACCTGTATTTCTGTGGGTTTGTCTCTGTGTCCTCTATTCTGTACCATTGATCTACCTGTCTATTTTGGTGCCAATACCATGCTGTTTTTGTTACTATTGCTCTGTAATATAGTTGAAGGTCTGGTATTGTGATACCCCCTGCTTCGCTGTTCTTGCTAAGAATTGCTTTAGCTATTCTGGGTCTCTTATTCCTCCAAATGAATTTCATGATTGCTTTCTCTATTTCTATGAGGTCCATCATTGAGGCTTTAATTGGAATTGCATTGAATTTGTATAGTGCTTTTGCTAATATGGCCATTTTGACAATATTAACTCTGCCTATCCAAGAACATGGGAGATCTTTCCATCCTCTCAGATTCTCTTTCTTTCCTTAGTGTTCTGTAGTTCTCATTGTAGAGGTCTTTCACCTCTTTCGTTAGATTGATTCACAAGTATTTTATTGTTTTTGAGGCTATTGTGAATGGTATAGTTTTCCTAATTTCTCTCTCAGAGGATGCATCACTTAGAAATAAAAATGCATTTGATTTATGAGCATTAATTTTATATCCTGCTACTTTACTGAATTCATTTATGAGTTTCAGAAGTTTTCTGGTGGAATTTTTAGGGTATTCTAAATAGAGAATCATGTCATCAGCAAATATTCATCAGATCTTACTGATCAGGAACTCAATCTAAAACAGCTCCTGTAGGAATAGCCAAAATCCATCTTCCATTGTTCATGGGAAACTCAAGAATGCAGCTCTTAACTTGTTTCCTGATGCCCTTTCTCTCACCTGCGTATCAGCAGGGAAGTTTGGAAGTGGAACATCCAACTTGAGAATCTTCCCTGAAGATATGACCCAACTGTTCAGTATGTACAGCCTTCATCCACAGGAAGAGAAGAGGATGGCCTCTTATCTTGGTCTATTTTCTGTTGCTATGACAGAATACTTGAGGCTGAATAACTTGTAAAGAAAAGAAGCTTATTCAACTTATAGCTCAGGAGGCTGGAAGTTCAAGATCAGTCTGCCACATATAGCTATGGTGTTGTAATATGGCATAAAAGCAGAAGTGCTAGTAGATACACGTGGAAAAGAGAAAACAGAAGTGGCCCAACTTTATATCAGTCAACTGTTTCTTGCAAGAGGTCATTCATAAAGTCCCCACTCCCCAACACCACAACAAAGGCAATCAAATTTCAACATGTGTTTCAGGGGGGACAAACCATGTTTAATCCATAGCATTCTGCCACTGGCTCCCTGAAACTCATGCCCTTGTTACAAAGCAAAATACAATCATTGTGCCAGGTGTGGTGCCACATGCCTATAATCCCAGGGGCTCAGGAAACTGAGGCAGGAGGATCTTGAGTTCAAAGCCAGCCTCAGCAACTTAGCGAGGCCCTAAGCAACTCAGTGAGACCCTGTCTCTAAATAAAATACAAAATAGGGCTGGGGATGTGGCTCAGTGGTCGAGTGCCCCTAAGCTCAATCCCTGGTACCAAAAACAAGAAAAAATCATTCTATCCCAGCAGTCACAAAGTCTTGACTCCTTGCAACAGCAATTCAAAAGTCCAAAGTCTCATCAATGAACCTGTGAAATCAAAATCAGTTATCTACTTCCAATATATAATGGTGGGAAAGGGACAGGGTAGGCATTCCCACTCAAGAAGGCATCCACAGGCCAGAGGAATGGATGACAGGTTACCAGCATGTCAGAAACCTGGGAGGGCAGATATTAAGTCTTAAAGCTAGAGTATAATCTTTTGACCCCATGTGCCACCTCCTAAGAACCCTGGGGCAGCTCTAGTCTGGCTTTGTTGGGCTCAGTTCATGCTTCGGCTATGTCAGATTGGAGCTGCACACTGGTGTCTGCACGTTTTCCAGAAGGACATTGCATGCATCAGTGGCTCTAGTTTTCAAGGTCCTGGCAGCAAACTTACTCCTGCAGCAAGCCTCTGCCTGGGATCCCAGGCTCTCAGGTCCATTCTTCATAATGTAGGTGGATGAAGCTGTACCTCCACAGCTCTTGAATTCTGTGTCCTGCAGAATTAGCTCCATAGCTTAGAGATTGCACCCTCTAGAACTGTGGGGATGTAGAAAGGAGCCACTGAGGTATATGTTCCCCAGGCTGCGGAAGGTACAATCCTTGACTGCACACTCAGGATTATTCATGCTAGGGGGAAAACTCCCAAGTGACCAGACCCGCCTGAAGGCCATTGCCCCTGGTGAGCTTTGCTCATCCTCTCTCTCCCTCCTCCCTTTGCAAAACTGTGTGACTCCTAATTGGATCATCCTCACAAGATATCATGTTACGCTACTGGTTCTTTGTTCTCTGACTCCCCTCTTCTATAAAAGAACTGTACTTCCTTAATAAAGTTGAGACTATGTCACTGAACTTGCTCTCCCGGTGTTGTGGCGGCCTCCATCGCCCTGCAGAAGGGAAAAAGACCCCACAGGTTGAGACCCAGTCAAAGGGCTACTACAGAGAACTACAGTACAAGCTGCACCTGGGGCTGCTTGAACACCAAAGGAGCAGCCCCCAACACTGCACCAAGCTGCAGGGAACAGAAGACTGAAGTGACCCAGGGCAAGGTGCCCTTTCTGCCCTCAAGGTTCCAAGGTTCTGAGCTTTTGAGAAGCAGGGCTGCTTCAAAGATCTCTGAAATGACTTCAGGGCCTCTTCTCTCACAATGGACCATACCTAGCACCCTTCTTCTATTCTGGTCTCTTTAGCAAACAGTTGTTTAGCCCAACTCTTGCACACATTTTCCTTCTTTACATGACCAGGCTTGTAATTTTCCAAATTGTTATGCTCTGCTTTCCTTTTAATGATCAGTTCTGCCTTTAGGTCATGCCTTTGCTATCTTATTTTAGTGTAAGTAGTTAAAAACAGCCATAGAGCCTCTTGAGTGCTTTTCTGCTTAGAAATTTCTTCCACCAGCTATCCTAGTTCATTACTCTAAGTTGGGTCTTTCACAAAGCCCTAGGTGTGGACACAAAGTAGCCAAGTTCCTTCCAACTGTATAAGGATGATCTTTCCTCCAGTCTCCTCATTGCCATGAGACCACATCAGCATAGTTTTTACTGTCAATATTTCTGTCAACATTCTGCTCATGACTACTCAAGAAACTCAAGACTTTCCCTAATCTTCTAGTCTTCTGAGACCTTCTCAGAATCGCCCAGAATGCTCTAGACTGGTTCCAGCATTCACTTCAAACCTATTGCAGACTTTACCCATTACCAGGATCCAAAGCCACTTTGACATTTTCCGGTATTGTTACATATCACCCCACTCCTTGATATCAATTTTCTGTCAGTTCACTTTCTGTTGCTGTGACAGAGTACCTCAGTACTGGTTCATTTATAAAGGAAAGAAGTTTGCTTAGCTCCCGGATCAGGAGGCTGGAAGTCCAAAATCAGGTGGCTGCATCTGATGAGGGCTGAATGCTGCATCAGAACATGATGTGAAAGTGGAAAGGACATGAACACATGTGGAAGAGAGAACACGTGAGAGGTGGCCTCACCTTAGAACCATCTGCTCTCATAGGAATGACCCACTTCTGCAAGAAAGGCATTAAGCCTCTTAATGACCTAATGACCTCTTAGAGGCCCCGCTTTCCAACACAGTCACAAGAGCAGTCTTGGATGGGACAAGCCATATTCAAACCAAAGCACCCCTCCTTTTGAATACTACTCTTCCCCAAAGTTGACCATTTCTTCTCCCTAGTCTTCCCCTTGCCTAGGATGGGGCAGATAAAGGAGTGAATAAAACCTGGTTCTGCCTGGCTCTTCTCCACAGTCCTAGAAGCAGGTGACTGGCCCCAGTCATGGCTCCTTTTGTAAATTTAAGGAGTAGGCTATAAAGTCCCTTTTGTTTGCAACTGTGGGACTTAAGTTTCAAGACATAAAAAACAAAATGATGCAAACAAGTGAAAACAGAGAAGATCTCACTTTAACACTTTAACAAGTAATGCCATCCCTTTACATAGTAAAACAGCTTGGAACTACAGCAACTCCTAGGCTAAGGAAGAGGACTTGCCCCCCACAGCAAAGTATTGTGACTGTCATGTTTGTGACAGGTTATGTTTTATGATTCCTGACCTTAATTGACTTTTTCAGTTTATTTATCTGCTCAGATCACTTCACATAAAAGAACTTTTATGTAATGTAAGCATGCAAATGTGAGATCTCTTCAAAGTACTGGATTTCTCCTTAAATTTCTCGCCCTATTTGTTAATCATCTACACTATCCTGAATGGAAGAAAAATAAAAGGTGCTCCCCGCTTGCTTCTTGAAGTTCTGAGGTTGCAATTCAGCTTGCTACTGTCATCTGCTTAAAACAACTATTCCTGAACAACCTCCTTAGAGTCTGCTTTCATAATTATATATTAAAACTCAAAGTAGTTGTTTCATTTATTACCACTTGCCTTCTAAAATAGTCAATACAAAAACTTTTTAAACTATAGAAGATTCTAGAACAGCAATTATAAATAGCTCTTCCTGACAATCCTGCCAATTTTTTTTCAAAGTGTTCTAAACTATTGCTTTCACCAAATACATGCTGAGTTAAATAAAACAGATTGCTTTCAGTGCAAAAATTCTCAGACACTAAGCAAAAATACAAATCACTGGTTGATGTATTTTTCCCAGTTTTTAACAGATTTATTATTTGCTAAGTGTTAATTCTACCTATGGCATGTGTTTGCAAGTATAGGTTTGCATTGTAATACGAGCTGAGAAGCTTCAAGTTTGCTTTTGAGTTATAACTTGCTACTTTCAAGACCCCTGATATTATAGCAACCTAAGAAAATCTGAGGATTGGAATAAATATTTCTATTGAAGTTTTTACTCTAGCTGATTTTGTTTTAACCCCTATCCACAGACACACTTGCCTAAATATCCTAAGACTTCCTTTATCCTTATTGATCTAGTAACTATAAATCATATGTTAACTCAGTAGTAATGACTAACATAAGGATTATGGCTGACCTATTGATTCCAGCCTCTCTTAAACCTTTATTAATCACTCTTACTCTTGTGTCATCTCAGATATTGCATTAGCTCTGCTTGTCATAGTTTCTGAGACCTACAAAACTACTTTGCATATATGAAACTTGTGTTTTGGAAATCTTGATTTCTATTTTCAACATTATTCTCAAGTCAATTGTGTGTATTTTTAATTTTGAGTTTTCCTTACAAAGACTGATGAAATTGTAAAGATCAACATGTCTATTTTATGTATGCTCAGTAACAGTGACTTTTTTTTTGGTACCAGGGATTGAACCACCTAGGGGCACTTAACTACTGAGCAACATTCTCAGCCTTTTTTATTTTTTTTAAATTTTGAGACAGGGCCTCACTAAGTTGCTGAGGCTGGCCTTGAATTAGGGATCCTCTGGCCTCAGCCTCCTGAGTCTCTGGGAAACAATGTTTCTTAAAATGTGACCTATAGGCACCTGTCGGAGTATTCCGGGTACCCCGCTCTATGCTAAGATGGTGCCTGGAGGTATGCCAGTCTTGCTGTTGCCACGGAGTAAACAGGTGTATCTTTGTGAAAGTTATTCCTATCGGTTGGTTGTAAACTGGCCACACGTGTGTCTGGCTTTAAGCCTTTGTCTATGCTTGCCCGTGCATGCTTCACGTGAAAGTTCTGTGATTGGTCAGCTGAGGGTATAAGAGAGAGAGAGACACGCACACATGGACAGAGACACAGACACACAGACAGAGACGGAGACACTGAGGGGGGAAAGGGAAGAAGAAGAGGGAGGAAGAAAAAGAGGGAGGAAACGGGAAAGAAAAAGAGAAACGGGTGTGCAAGATAAAGAGCTACATACCCGTTCCCGGGATCGCGTCTTTGTTGCGGGCGACAAAGACGACCAATAAATGGTGCCGAAACCCGGGATCTCTCGTGGGGTGGGTGAATGAAAACCGGGAAATAAAATTAAGTTAAAGGTTCGCGGTAAAACGACTTAATCTAAAGGAACGTTCGCGGTTTAGCGACTACCCGGACCAAGCGAAAGGTGGTCCAGCAAAAGTGAAAGTAGGCACGCGAAAGGCGGCCACCGGACTAAGCGAAAGGCCGTCCAGTGAAACTGAAACTAGGTACGCGGAAAGCAGCCACTTACTAAATAAGCTATGGGCTCTGAGCTGTCTAGAGTCCGTATGGAGAGCCCTCTAAGGGCGTTACTAAAAGCTAATGGAACTCCTTTAAAATCTCAAACAGAATATCAACCAGTATAATTTATCACATTAAAAGAGTAAAGGAGGGTTGCGGGCTATAGCTCTGTGGTAGAGTGTTTGCCCAGTTTGCATGAAGCACTGTGTTCAACTCTCAGCACCATAAGAAAAAACAGTAAAGGGGAATAATTATGATTATCTGATCAGATAAGGGAAAAAATAGATGTCAAAATTCAAAACTTATTTTATAAATCAGGAAAAGGAAATAAAAATCACAAATATGGGAAAGGGGGAAGTAAAAGTTACTGTCATTGACATGATTATATATATAGAAAATTCTACAGAATTAACAAACAATAAAACAATTCCAAGAAATGCAATGTGAATTCAACAAGTTCAATGACAGGGTCAGCGTACATAAATCAACTGCATTAAACATTAGCAACAAACAGAGAACATTTAAAACGAGCCCCTCAACAGAATAGGAAACACCAAATAGAATAAATGCAGCTAAAGAAGTACAATATTGAAAACTACAAAATATTTCTGAGAAAAATTAAAGAAGACCTAAATTTAAGGATTCTATAGAGGAGGGAAACACTATTCTAGAGGAAGTTAAGGAAGAACGATCTTTGCGGTCTGTTAAGTCCTCAGAAACAGGAAGTGAGGATGAGGAAGAACTTACCGGGGAGGAATTAGAGGCAAAGTTTAAGGACCTAAAACTAGAGAACTTGCATCCTCCAGATAGAGTTAAACCAACTGCACCACCTATCTGCTGTCTTTGTTACTCCCGACCACAGCTTTACCTTTTCTGCAAAATTTGCTACCTATGAGAACTTTTGGAAGACAGTGGTTCGGATTCTTTGCAATGCTGCTTCTCTTGATAATAACAATACTGTTTTTGCTCCGTTGGGTAATTGCCTTACTTAAGGCTCAAATAATAGATCGACAAGCCGTTCATCAGGCTTGTCTGCCGTAGAGTCGGGCAGCCCCCCTGCTATATGGCTCAGTATGCTGGACCGGTAGTCAAAGACGGGTAATGAAGTGGTGATCGTGTATCAACCTAAGACAGAAGGTGCATCAAGTTATGCATTCTTTGAGGACGGGTAAGAACAAGTATCGACCACTCAACCTAAGACAGGCACGGTTCCTGCCATTCTTTTTAAGGGGGAGCTGTCAGGGTATTCCGGGTACCCCTGCTCTATGCTAAGATGGCGCCTGGCGGTATGCCAGTTTTGCTGTTGCCACGGAGTAAACAGGTGTATCTTTGTGAAAGTTATTCCTATCAGTTGGTTGTAAACTGGCCACACGTGTGTCTGGTTCATGCTTTAAGTCTTTGCTTGCCCGTGCATGCTTCACGTGGAAGTTCTGTGATTGGTCAACTGAGGGTATAAGAGAGAGGGAGGGAGAGAGAGAGCGCGCGCCAGACAGAGAGACAAACACACACAGAGACGGAGACACTGAGGAGGGAAAGGGAAGAAGAAGAGGGAGGAAGAAAGAAGAGGGAGGAAACGGGAGACGGAGAAATGGAAAGGGTGGAGGGAACACCATCAAAAATGAAGGATGACTGGCGGGCCGTATGACGGAGACACTGAGGGGGGGAAAGGAAACGGGAGAGAAAAAGAGAAAGAAACGGGCGCGCAAGATAAAGAGCTGCATACACATTCCTGGGATTGTGTCTTTGTTGCGGGCGATGAAGACGACGATAGGCACCTACATCAGAATCACCTTGAATGCTTCTGTACAATCTAGGCCCCTGAAAAGGAACTAGAACATGAGGATCTGAGAATCTGCATAAGTGATTGTTATGGACACCAACTCTAAAATGTCGGGAAAAAAAATAACTGTCTTATACTTCTATAACAGAATATTGAAGACTGTGTAATTTGTAAAGAACAGAAATTTATTTCCTCACAGTTCTGGATACTGCAGAAAGTTCAAGGTCAAAGCACTGAGGGTCTTCCTACTTCTTTCTACTGTGTCCTCACATGGGCAAGAGACAACTCACTCCTTTAAGTCATTTTAAAAATCAGTGTTCATTCATTCCTGAGAACTGAACCCTCATGACCTAAACACCTTCCAAAGGCCCTACCTTCCAACAACGTTGCATTGGGGGGGGGGGTTTAGGTTGCCAACACATTAATTTTGAAGGCAACACATTCAAACAGTAGCACTGCCAAAAGAATATTCTAAAATAATGAAAACCATTGAAACAATCAAACATAAGATATATCTAGGGCCCATATAGAAAACACATTTTGCAAGGCACATGCCTCTAATCTCAGCAACTCAGGAGGCTGAGGCAGGAGGATCACAAGCTCATAGCCAGCCTCAGCAACTTGCCAAAGCCCTGTCTCAAAACAAAAAATAAAAAGGGCTGGGGATGTGGCTCAGTGGTTAAGTGCCCTGGGTTCAATCCCTGGACCAAAAAGAGAAAGAGGAGAAGGAGGAGGAGGAGGAGGAGGAGACAGAGAAGGAGAAGAGAAAACACACATTTATACCATTTGAGGACACTATATGCAGCCAATTTCTCCCAGTTTATATAAGTACCTAGGATTCACTAGAAGCCACTTTCAGTCACTTAGTTGCTGCAGCATTCATTCATTCATTGAACACATTCTATATGCTGGGAACCAGGCAATAAAACATTTGTTCAGTGCTCTAAGGAGTATGAATTTTTCCCTTGTAGATAATGCACTATTAGAGACCTGGGTAGGAATCCTTCTCTGAACTTTTCAGGATGGTCTATAGATTTAACAGTCAGGTCCACGGTGAAGGTTCTCTGGTTGGCAGTTTGCAGAAATGGACTGAATTGATCAGGTTAAACTCTTTGTAATGGAAAAGACTATCATTCATCTTTGTATTCCCTCCCCCATGGTGCCTGACAGTTATTATTACACATGACAAATAATCATGAAGGCTTTAAGTAAGTATAACTGAATAATTTATATACCATTCTATTTTCATAAATCTTGAAATATGCCATGCATCTTACTGGAGCAAGATAAAGGTCACAAATATCACTTCCCAGGTTTGTGCCATACCTGCATTTTCAAGATAATAAGGCTCTTGGTTTCTACAAAAGTATTTTAATGATTATATGCTTGAAATGTAAGGCAGTCATCCAGGCGCAGTGGCGCACACCTGTAATCCCTCAGGAGAGTAAGGCAGGAGGATCACAGGTTTGAAGCCAATCTCAGCCACTTAGCAAGACCCTCCACAACTTAGGGAGATCCTGTCTCAAAATAAAAAATAAAAAGAGCTGGGGATGTAATTCAGTAGTAAAGTGCTCCTGGGTGAAATCCCCAGTACCAAATAAAAACATAATAAAAATAAAATTGTGAGGCTGCTTTCAAAACTAACAAATGCTTTATTAGTATTTTAAAAAATCAAAACTTTTTGAAAGTGACACCTAAAAAAAATATCAACTTTCCCCTGAAAGTGGTAGGTTAAAAAAATGTCATTAAATTTTGAACTAAATTGACCGGGAAAAAGAAGTATTTCATCTGCAAGCAGTAATCCTCAAGGAGCCCCTCTGGAATTCTAGCTTTCATTATCTTCATGACTCCCAAAATCTACAAATACTCAAGAGCTACTTTGTCTCCTAGAACAAAGCTATTGCTTCAAGTTATTGTGAATTTTATTAAATTCAGGATCAGAAGCAAAGATGTGAATAAGATTTCTATGGTACTACAAAGTATTATTTGCTTCAACCAACCCCAGTTCCTGGCATTAGATTCTGAAAAACAGTAAAATTAATGCTCTGTGAATAGCAAAAAAAAAAATCTTTAAATTTTCCCTTAGCTCCAAATTATTTTAAATGAAAAGACATGGAAGCAGATACCACTCAAGTAAAATTTGAACTTTTTCATTTGAATTTGGGGAACTTTTTCTTTTAACCTTTGACTCTCTCTCCTAGACATAGAATGAAATTAGACAGACTGAAAATTCTGGCTCATGGGTTCTCAGTAAATAAGGCTTTTCTGCAGTTTTAAAACTGAGTGGGTCCATTTTGCTTCCCTTGCTCAAGTCAGCAGCCATCTTAGTCAATGTGATACAGTGAAAAAATCCTCTACCCTGAACCTTCCCATATTTTGTATTTCTTGATTCATGATTTTAATCTTATTCCTGATGGAGAGAAAGACAAGGTGCTTTGTGAGCAGTGTATTTGGCAATTAATAGAGCAGCATTGGTTTCACCCACCTGCCAAAAATCTCTTCTTATTTTTCAATATCATATCATCTCCTCCTTTGGCAAATTTACTTCCTTCTATTGTGTTCCACCTGATGACATTTAAAAACAAAGCAAAACAAAAAGACTCTTTTTCTCTTGAAATTTCTAAAACAGATAAGGAAGAAATAACAGGACAGGAGAGATCTTTACCATACATATATAACCATTGTTATTTTAGTTTTGTGTTTTCATAATAAAGAAGATTGTGTTCTGATGCTAAAGTTTAAATATTATTACTTTAAAAACACAAAAAGCTTACTTTTTTGATTATCATTGTTGTAAGGGTGAAACACATCTCTACAGTTTCCTGAATGAAATGCAAAATATTTATTTTAATTAAATAACCCTCAGTTAATGAAAACATTTAATTAAATAGAACCTATTCCTTGAACATGTCAACAAAATGAAGATTCAAATTTCCTTTTTGCAAAATAAACATGTGAAGAATATAATAAGACAGTTTATATTTTGGTAAAATAAATACACATGCAAAAATATTCAGTATTTTTGGCTTGAAGACTCCACAGTGCTAGCTCACATTGCCTTCTTCAGCAATGGTCTTTGCTTTTTCAGGCCTGGAGAGTCTGCATGAGTGATTCTTATGGCTACCATCTCCCAAATTCACACCAGGTACTTTCACTGGACACACACCCAGCTAAAACAGTCTCCAATGAACAGGAGTTTGAGTTTGGGTACAAGAAAGGAGAAGAAATTTTGCAGCCTACTTTACAATCCAATAAAACCCTTTGATAAGGACAGAATATTAAGGAGATAAGAGAGTAGGAGGAGATTAAGAATCAGGTCTGCCATTTTGCCCATTGTGATAGCATTAGTGATGGAAAGCTATCTTTCTGCAGTGTTTTTAGACATTTTTAATTGTATACCATTTTCAAGTTTTGATACATAATTTGATCTTGGCTTCCATAACACAATGCTCTCCTAGTTTTCCCCTATTTTACTAGCTTTTCCTTCTCAATCTCCTTTTCTAATTCCTTCTCTAATCTACATATTAGAATATCTCATGGTTTATTCCTGGGGCTTCTTTTCTCCTTCTACCCTTCCCTGAGGTCTGCTCATCCAGGACCTTGGCTTTAAATACTGTCTAAAATTCACCTACCACCACTATCGAGATTCTCATTGTAAATCATAACTCTTGTTCCAAATGCCCACCTGATATCTTCTCACACATGTCTGCAAAGTATCTCAAACTTAACAATTCCAGAATGGAGCCATTAATTTTTCTTCATCAATTCTACCTCTCTCCTACTCTTTCTCACCTCAGTTACTTGTCCCACCAACTACCCAGGTTCTCAAGACACAAACATCCAATCCACTGGCATTTTCTGTTGGTTCTATCTCCAAATACATCTCAAGTTCATCTCCTTAACTGTGCCCTAGACTCTGCCATTGTCTGCCACCTGGACTACTGCAATAGTCCCCTAAGTAGCCTTCCCTCTTCCTCCCTGTGTCTTTTCCAACTCCAAATTCACAAATAGTTAGGGGATTCTCTTAAAATATACAACAAATCAATCACTTCCTTAGATCACATTCTTCAATGACTTCCCAGTAACTCCCTGGTGCATATAGAAAAAGTCCTTTCCTAACTTGGCCTCCTTGGTCTTACTCCGCCTCCATCTCCACATTTACTCTGTAAACAAGTATTAGCCATATTGACCTCATACTCGCCAATCTGTTCCCCTTTCAAGACCCTTCATTGCTGGCTTTCTTCATAAAATGTATTTTCCTAGCTCTTTGCCTGGTGAACTCATTCTCATTTTTTAAGTCTTAGCTCAAACATAATGTTCAACATCCCTAGTAATAAGAGAAATGCAAACCAAAACTACCCTAAGATATCATCTCACCCCAATTAGAATGTCTATTATCAAGAATACAAGCAACAATAGGTGTTGGCAAGGATGTGGGGGAAAAGGGTACACTCATACATTGCTGGTGGGGTTGCAGATTGGTGTAGCCACTCTGGAAAGCAGTGTGGAGATTCCTTAGAAAACTTGGAATGGAACCACCATTTGACCCAGCTATCTCACTTCTTGGCCTATACCCCAAGTACTTAAAATCAGCATACTACAGTGATGCAGCCATATCAATATTTATAGCAGCTCAATTCACTATAGCGAGATTGTGGAACCAACCTAGATGCCCTTCAATAGATGAATGGATAAAGAAACTGTGGTATATATACACAATGGAATATTATTCAGCCATAAAGAATAAAATTATGGCATTTGCAGGTAAATGGATGGAATTGGAGAATATCATCCTAAATGATATAAGCCAATCCCCCAAATCCAAAGGCCAAATGATTTCTCTGATAAATGGATGATACATAATAGGGGGGTAAGGAAAGAATGGAGGAAGGATGGATTGTGTAGAGAAAAATGAGGGATGAGAAAGGGGTGGGGAGGAGGAAAGATAATGGAATGAGACAAACATCATTACCCTATGTGTATGTATGATTACACGAATGGTGTGACTCTACTTCATGTACAACCAGAGAAATGAAAAGCTGTACCCCATTTGTGTACAATGAGTCAAAAATTGAAAAAGAAATTACCACAAAGTTTCCTTGATATTCACCCTGTAATAGTGGCTCCTGCTACACCTCATCATTATTTTTGATACATAACAATTTTCTCCATGTAATTATCAAAAGTTTGAACCATTGTTGTTTGGCTTCTGGATCCTTCACAGAATTTGAGTTCCTAAAAGGCATGTACTACCTAAAGTAAGGAACATTTCACAAGAAATCATTTTTTCATGGCAAATATGTTTTATATTTTTCACTGTATCCAATATCCCTGCCATAGTTTCTGCCACAAGTATTGCATTCAATGAACAGTCTTTCAATAAATGAATGACTAAGTGGATAGAAAAATAAAAGACTGAAAGGAAGAAGGCAGGCTTCATTCCTCAGATGTCTGGTCCAGGAAAATCTAGTCTCCCTATAATTCAACTCAGTGTCCCTTCCTGTGCTCCTTCCAACCTTGGAATAAGGGAGAACAGAATAATGAGGGGAAATAACAAGGTGGAGGAATTAATATTATTGTCTCCTTGGAAGAAAAGCCAACCTTTTACTTTATCAGGGAACCACATGCCCTTTGTCACCCGTTTTCATCTTAAAAGGGCGCTTCCTGGGATCTCTGTTATCAGAAGAACCTCAGGAATTTACCCTTCAGGAAAGCTGAAGAGTCTCTTAATTAGCATATCTTTTCTGAGAAAATAAAAAGATTACCACATATTTTTAGTTTCTACTTCCATTAGAACAACATTTCTAAGTAATTCAACAGACATTTATTTTCCAAAGAAAAATATTACCCTTGAAATTTATTCTCCACTTTAATTAAAAATATTTAAATAGAAATAGAAAAATTGTCCTACTTATCTCTAATTAAATAAGATAATAAGGCCCCAAAGGATCATTTGTCACAAAGTCTTATATTTAAGATCTTAAAAATACTGTATCATCGTACCCATCCACTGTAGAAATGGAATATCAGTTTGTTGATAACATTCTCAATGAATTTCATTGTTATTTTTGTTTTGAATAATTCAAAAGCATATCTACATCTGAAAACAAAAATTCAAAGTGGTGATACAAGGTAGATCACTTAATTTTAAAAACAAGGAGAAAACATAATAACGAAACACAATTAGTCTGGTAATTTCACGATACTATATTAGTAAAATAGCAATGAATGTATTTTATTTCTCATACAAATTTATGCATGTTTTAGAATGGGCTTGCTTACTTCTCTATTCAAACTTGTATAAAGGATGCAACTTCAGTACTAAAACCTTTACCTCAAAAATTTAAAAAATCTCTTCTGGTTAGGCCATTAGTTAATTCAACATCTGGCATGGTCATGGTAGAAATCTGGTAGATATATACTAATGACTCTGATTCAGCAAATATCTACTGAGCACACTCTATGTGCATGGCAATATGCCAATTGCTAGAGAATACAATGGTAACTAAGAGAATGGGTGGCAAAGTTCAGTAATTGAGAGGATGGACTTTGGAAATATGGCCTTACATTCAAATCCTAATTCTACCATTTGGTAACTAAATAGTCTTGTTGAGTTATTCAATCTAAGTTTCATTTATCTATAAAACTGAAAGCATTACTTGCCTCATTGGGGGTGGTGTTAAGAAATAAATGAGGTCATGCATAAAAGAATGGACATAGTGTGACCGATAATACTTCTTGTCATTGCAATGATTAATATTACTCAGTTCTTGTCATAAGACTCTGGAACCTAATGGGGAACATAAACATGCATGCAATTATGGAATAATTGGCCAAAGAAGAAACTACCTATATTTGTCCATCGATAAGTCAACCCAAGCTCCAAGCTTGCAAACTATTCTTATTTACTAGAGACTTTTTGTTGTACCCTAAAATGTTGATTCTCTCTATATACAGAAACTAATTTGTTGTCTTAGATTGATTGGAACAATCTGTTTTTCTGACTATGGGATTTAATCTGCTTAGCCTAAGGGTTAAGATTATTATTCTTCCACTGCCTTAAAAACAACTAAATCAGATAATGTTCTTTTGCTGGCAATCCTCTATATGCTTTTATAGAACTCTGAGAAAAATTATGAAAAAATATGGTGCAATTCTTAAATTAGGAATATTAAAGTCCAACTTCAATTTATGTCTTCAACATTCAAGAGGGTATTGCCAAACCTCTGTACCAGAAGAAAAAGTGAAATGAGGGACATTACTAGGTGTCCAAACAACAACAACAACAAAAAAACCATTTTGGATGTGAGTCATACTTTTCTAAGCCCTGACAATGAGCAAACTCTTTCTCAAGATTTGCCTCTCGCCGGGCCTTTTGAGATTGTTTATGACCATCTTTAATTGGTAAAATGATCTGAATCATTCAATTAAACAGACATCTATGAAACATTCTCATGTGTTGAGCACCATGGATACTCAGTTGAGTAAGGCACAGTTCTTTCATTCAAGGAATTCTTGTGCTAATGGGTAAACTATTCCTTTTATTCTAAAATGTAGGTTACTTATTCATATGTATCAACTCTAAAATCGAGGTGTATCTTTCTATCAATGGCAATTGATAACTGCTATCAGCCAGGTGACATTCATGATGTAGTTGCTAACACTCCATTAGTTATATATTGCTGCATAACAGATTATCCCAAAACTTGGTGGCTGAAGACAATAGTATTTATTCCAAAAAAGTTTGTGTACACCAGGAGTTCTGGCTCCAGAACTCTCACAGGCTACAATAAAAGTGTTTTCTGGGCTGTGATTATCCTTAAGGTTCAACTGGGGCTGGATTGGCTTCCAAGTTCACTCAAGGGATTGTTGACCTGATTCAAAAATCACCTATTAGACTAAGACCTTGGTTTCTCATGAGCTGTTGGCCAGAGACCTCCTTTAGTTCCTTGCATAGTGATCTCTATATAGGTTAGTTCATAACACAACAACTGGCTTTATTAGAGGGAGAAAACAAGGAGAAATAAAAGAAGAAGAAGAAGAGAGAGAATGATAGACAGTCAAAGAGAAGTCATAGTCCTCTAATCTCAGAAGTGTCATCTCATTTAGGCCAAATTCTATCCATTAGAAGCAAGTCACCAGATTCAGACCTTACTCAAGGGGAGAGATTATACAAGGGATTATCAGGAGGTGAAGATCATTGGAAACCATTTTGAAAGCTGTTTCCCATAGTTGGCTATGTTTATGGAACTCGATTTATTGCTAGGGGTATGAGAGTCCACAGAAATCCCTTGATATTTTAGTCAATAAAATATTTAAGGGCAATTTGAAAAATAAGATGAATCCCAGCCAGGCACAGTGGTGCATGCCTGTAATTCCAGAGGCACAGGAGCCTGAGGCAAGAGGATCTTGAGTTCAAAGCCAGCCTCAGCAATGGTGAGGCACTAAGCAACTTTGTGAGACTCAGTCTCTAAATAAAAAACAAAATAGGGCTGGGGTTGTGGCTCAGTAGTGGACTGCCCCTAAGTTCAATCCTGGTACCAAAAATAAAAAAGAAAGAAGATGAATCCCAGTTTTGACTGAAAATGTTTTGTCAGCACTTTCAAATAGCAGAATGGATGTCAAGGACATGGATGCCTCTAAAAGACAGATGCTGCAGAAAGCTAGATCCTAAATGGGAAACGGTTCTAGGAAAACCATAACCAGTTTAGTTTATGTATATTTTCATTTTATGAATACATAATTGTGATATATGATAAAAATCTATAAATAAATGTGAAAATAGTTCTTTTTTTTACCTTTTATTTTTTATTTTTACAGACTGCATTTTGCTTCACTGTACACAAATGGAGTATGACTTTTCATTTCTCTGGTTGAACATGATGTAGATTCACACCATTCGTGTAATCATACATGTACATAGAGTAATGATGGCTGTCTCATTCCACCATCTTTCATAGCCCCACCCCTTCCTCCCTCTCATTTCCCTCTATGTAATCCAAAGTTCCTCCATTCTTCTTACTCCCCACCCCCCACACCCCACACCTCCATTATGTATCATTATCCACTATTATTAAGCTTAAAATTTTAAAAATGTAATATCAAAATCATTATTTCAGAATTTAATGACTTTTTTTCTTTATAAGTTGCACATGGAATAATTTCCTATAATTAAACTCATCTTAAACTTGGTATGATGAATGTAAAAAAGCAGAAGTAAGTTATTCCTGCTTATGAAATCCCCAACTATGCCCAAGAGTCTGCAGTCTAGTCAAGATGTGTCTTCAGTGAATCACCCAATTAAGAAGTATCTAATTTAAAGTCTAATAAAAGTGAGAAAGTAGAACTTCTGAAACACTAGGGTAAAAGAGTTAAAGATACTCATAAACAATCTCATATATGTGGGCAATAGAAAGAAATGACAAAAATGTCTTATTAAGCATATTAGAAATAGTTTTGATGAAATGAGATAACTTTTTATAAGTCCCAAATGTGGTTCCCAACTTGAAATCACAGACTCTAAGAGATACAAATTATTGCAAAGGGTCTATTAATCCATATGTTCTTGAAACATTTAGTGTAGAATGACTAAATAATACCTCAAACATTTTTGAATCACTCTTTTTCAAATGTATTATATACGGATGCTTTCTTATTAAATAAATGTGCATTATTTTAAAGTAATTTTTGACATCTTGCTAACTTTTTAATTGTTATTTAATCCACAAACATTAGAAATACAACTCTTATCCATGGAGGGAAAAGCACATGGATTTTTTACTATAAAATATGCTCTCTATGACAAAAATTCTGGAAATTACTGTCCACAGGCATCCTGAGTTGCAAACCTAAGCGTGTTTAAAAATGATTCATTTTCTACATCCCCATACCCTTAGGAAAATCATTTATCTCTGTGTTACTGGATAAAGACCCATCCCTTGCTATTACTCTTCCTATTTAAAATTTCATACTCATAGATTAAACTTGTAATGATTTTAGAAAGAACTCCATTTTTATTTCAACATACTGAAAGGAAATCCACTTTGTTTCTGAGAATAATGAATAGGATCCTGAAAGGATTTCTTTTTCTCTCTTGGTTCTGTAAAGCCAAATTTTTTAATTAAAAGGAAGCCATTTTTCATTTTTAATAGAATTACCCAAAGAACATTGGTTTAATTTTTTCAATTTTATTATACAGTTAAGAACTCAGAATACCAAAAATTACCCAAGATGGTCAGGCTATTAGTGTTCTCTTACAGCCAAAATGATTCATTTGCTTACCACCAGAGATTAAATTAGTCACAATACAGCTCTATATTCAATAAAATGGAAGGAGAACATTTTACTAAGTATGCTCTTATTAATAAGTTTTCTATTTATAAGAGGCTTCAAGTGTCTCTGCTAATAGACATAAGGTTAACAAAAAAAATTCAAGTTCATGCTCAAACTGGTGTGCACAAAATTCAGTCCAGTTCCCACTGGTAGGTTCAAGATCAAGAAAGTGGTCCAATCTGAAAGCATGTGGTTTAGAATAAAGCAGACTTTGGAGGATCATGTCGATACTGATACAGGGCAGACTAAAAGACATCTCTTGCATCTTGATATATTTACTAAATTTCTCAAATATCCACTTGATAAGGAAAAGGGAAATGAAGAGTTACATTTTCAATTGGCAATTTGATATTAGGTATAAGAAATAGGTATGGATAGCTGGACAATCCATTATCTAAGTTTTCATTCAATAAATACTTATTGGGGAGACAGAAAGGAAATAAACCTTTATAAATAAATGTTAAAGTCATTACAAAAAGAGTTAATCCAGAATACTTCAGGATCACAGGAAGGGTTCCCAATCCAGTGATGTAGAATAATGGAAGATTTCTCAGGGAAAGTTAACCCAGCAACTGGTGGGGTAAAGCAGTGGGGATGGGGTAGAATGATGTTTCAAACATGGAAGATGGAGCAGGAAGGCTCCATGACCAAGCATAGATAGGATTAGGGAAATGAAAATAAAAGTCCCACCTATCATTATTAGGTAAAATAGGAAATAGAATTTCTAGAAGTCTTTATTGGCCTTTGTGGTCACCTTTACATCAGAAAAAAGTAGCACAGTCAGTGTGATATTTTACATACACCAGAGATTTTAAAGCAAGTGATAACTGCCATAATACAGGAGTGAATGGCATGGCTAATGGTGAATACCTGAATACTTTGAAAGGACAGCACGTATCTGTGAGCTGCTGTAATGGGGTTAACAGCTGGAGAGATTGACATACCCCTCCACCAGCTAAAGAACCATATTCTTCATTGAAATGCTGAGATCCCTCTGTGGATTTTCCTTCTCATATTTCTCAGGGCATAAATTATTTTGTGTATATATGCTGAAGTCACTAATAAAATATGATCCAGACTGCAAATATTTTTTGACAACAAATTTCAGGAAGACATCCAGGACCTAAAATGAGGTTAGACTGCAGTTAGGGAACTCAACCCAGTGTTAGAACATCCATCAACGATGCTTTCATTCAAGATAACACGCCATCTTGTCAAGATATCTAGCTGATTGACATTCTTATGGAGAATCCAAATTTCTTTTCCACTCCTAAGTCTTCACTTCTATCATCAGCTAGGTTTTAAATTGAAAACTGAACCAGAAATATGACACCTATCAACAGTCTCCTGGCATATTATTTCAATTTCTATTTATCAATTCCAACTCATATGTAATCAAAGCAAATGTTTCAATGCCAAATTCCAGACTCAGTCTAGTGTTGGGGGTTTGAGGAGTGGGAAATCAAGCTAAGTGTTGATCATGGAGTTGTGTGAAAGATGAACCTATCAGAACCATATATTCTGTGCTTCAAGGTATTAACAGTGAGAATAATCATTTTTTTAAGATCAGGTCACTTAAAAAAATTTTATTTGTTCTTTTTAGATATGTGACAGTAGAATGTATTATGACATTATACATACATGGAGTATAGTTCATTCTAATTAGGATCCCATTCTTGTGGTTGAACATGATGTGGAGATATGCTGGTTGTTTATTCATATATGAACATAGGAAAGTTATGTACCATTCATTCTACTGTCTTTCCTATTCCCAAAATAATTATTCAGAATACAAAGCACAAGAATTAGAGTTTGCTAGAGCTATCCAACACATCTGTTAAGATTATAGCTAAGTTTTAGTTAAGCTGTCACAAAATCCAATCAGGACATAGCTTCCTAAAAGTCAGTCTTAGAATAATATTCAGCAGATACTGAAGTAAGATCTTGCAAATCTCTGGTTGATATATGTACACTTTTATTTTTAATTTTTATTTATTTATTCATTTATCTTTAAAATCTTTAACTTTTTGAGATCTCTACTAATAAGAACATTTTACAGGTTTATCACCTGGATCAGTGCAGGAATTTAGATGATTTAGTAAATAAATCCACAGTATATGTCTATTTGGGCTGTGCACTGCTTAATTTCAGGGATTCCATTTGCATAAACTATGATGTGAACTGTACCCCAGGAGTTTTGGGGTATGGCTGTCCTACTAATTAAAATATTTAGATGATTGATACTCATTTTCAAAGAATCTTTTTTCATGAGTCCATATGCTTTGGGAGTGGCACTTGGTTTTTTTCTATTTGCCATTGTTTTGTTAAGGTGATAATTTAAATACAGTGGCTTCTGAAAGACAGGAAATGCCAACAGAGAGATAAAGTGATGTCTCTCACTCTCCCTTTCTCTCCATTCCCTTCTACACAATACAGTCACCTAGCCAGATGGGTACTTTTCAGCCTCATTAAAGGGGGCATTGGGCACAAAAGCCAAAAATTGTGTTGGTTTATAAGACTGGGCTATTTCTGAGCCAGATTCCATGAGATCCAGCAGCAGCCATGGAGACCATGCAATAGCAATTGTGCCCAATTACTGAGAAGCCACAAAGCACATAAAGACTAGAGTGACCTTGATGGGCACAAATAGCCATGATAGGACCAGAGCCAATCAGAATCAGCTTTTCTCCTTGCCACATGTCAAACACTGTTCTGGAAACTCTCTTCACACATCTGCAAGAACTATTGAAGAACTAAGATCTAGGAGGAACAGAAAAGAGTTGGCCATGACTTTAAATGTGACCTTATACTTCTTTGCAGGCTGGAGCAGCATGGGATGTTAAGATCTCAAAAAGATAGCTTTGACTTGAAAAGCAAGTATATAAACTTAAAATGCTATAGTTTCCCAGAAAACCATGAAAATTGACACAGCAGTTGAAAAATGGCAAAAACAAAAAATGTTCAATGTCATTTAATAACTATTGCAGCTGATCTTTAAAACTCACTAGTTCCTTATTATCATAAATTTAAAAGCACTCTGATGGAACTAGTGGGGACAGAATGAATAGAAATAGAGAAAGATACACAGAGAAAGAGAGAGACTATACTGAGAAGAGGAATGAGACACAGAGAGGCCCATCCTCTGCGTCCTGGAACTGTCCTACATGCCTGGCTTACCCCTACCCACTTGTCCCTCCCTGAAATGCCTTCAACACCCATCTCCATTTATCTCAAAGAGAAACCACACAGAGAACAGCTCTCCCCAAGCAACTGGATTGATTGATCTTTATTTCTGCAGATGTGTGCTCAGGTCACCTGCAGGTCTTCTCAGTCTCTTGAGCTGCTCATACCCTCCACCCCATGTCAGGTGATACTGCCAAGTCAAAAGCTACTCAGCAGCCAAATCAAACCTTCCGATAAAGTATTTATTCAGTTCTAACACCCAGCTGAAATGTGATTAAAAACTTTCTTTTATCATTGAGCAGAAAAGTCAGCAAGCTAAAGCTAAGATGAGATCATTGGTTTAAAAAATGGTTTAAAAATCACTCCTCTGTCATTGGCCATCTTTGAGTGACCAGCCAGTCCTCTCCATGCTTGCTTCTGGCCACTCTCCCTTGAGATTACAGGGTTTTTCAACCACAGCATTACTGACATTTGGGACTGAATAATTCTTTGTTTAGGGCACTGTCTTGTGTACTTCAGAATATTCAGCAGTATCCCTGGTCTCTACCCACCAAATGCCAGTAGCAATCTTGCTTCCCCATCCCTGTTGTGACAATCAAAAATGTCTCCAGATATTGCAAAATGTCCTTTAGGAGCAAAATAACCTGCAGCTGAGAATCAACGATCTAAAATTAAATCTGTCTCCATAACTGTCAGTCAGTGCTACATCAACAATAACAGCACACTCACACACACAAATTTTTTAAATGCTGCCAATCAAAATGATTTATGATTTTTAAATAAAAAGGCCAAATGCCAGTTTACTGGTTTTTTTCCTGTGACTGAGAATAGAATCAAGTAGAAGTGGAAAAGAATATATCCTGTGTTTAGCACCTAACTTATCCATATATCTTAAATGACTACATTTTAGTTTACGTTAGAATACAAATGCTGAAGAAAATTCTTCCTGAAATCATGTCCTTCTAAGAACCAACCTGCAAATTTATACTAAAATTTTCAAGAAGAAGATGAATGGGCATCTAATACCATTTCAGCACTTAAACAAAATAAATTCATACTGTTTAGTGAAAATAAAACTGATCTTCAAAAAAAAATCAAGCTTTTTTTACAATGGGATTTTCAATTCTCTCAGAATGTGATAAATGCTTCCCTTAATACAAGGACTGTGTAACATCAAAATGACCCATGATTTGAGGGTTTTTGACTAAATTAATCATTGTGCTAGTGCAGAAGAGGGAGGGACAAATGAAGGAAGGAGGGGAGGATGGCTGAAGAGACAGATGATACAAAGTGCAGTCCATCATTTGGGATCATGAAGATAAGAAATTGTTTTGGAATTATTTTTTGCTACATAATTTGTTTCCTCTTCCTTTCTTTTTCTTCTTTCTTTCTTCCTTCCTTTCTTCCTTTTTTCTTTCTTTCTTTCTTTCTTTCTTTCTTCTTTCTTTCTTTCTTTCTTTCTTTCTTTCTTCCTTTCTTTCTTTCTTTTTTTTTTTCAGCACTGAAGATTAAACCCAGTGGGGTCCTACCACCAAGCCACACATACACCCAACCCTTTATTTTTTAATTTTTTGAGACAGGCTCTCACTAAATTGCCCAGGCTGACCTCCTGCTTGGGATCCTTCTGCCTCATCATCCCAAGTCGCTGGGATTATAGGTATGCACTCACAATTTTCTTTTTTAAAAAAGGACTTGATTTTTCTTGATTATAAAGTTTGATGCTCATTATAGACAATTCTAAAAATACACAAAATGTGAAATAATGCCCCATTTTTAAATAGTAGCTGTCAACTTTATTTCTTCTAATCTTTTCCTAGGTATATGTTTTTTTTTGTATGTAGTGAACAAAATTGAGTCTATACTAGAAATAAAATTTTATATGCCAATTTTTAAGTTTTTAAAATTTGTTCTATTTAGATATATATGATAATAGAGTATATTTTGACATATTATACATACATGGGGTATAACTTATTATATACCAATTTTTGACTTAATATTGCATTATGAGACTATTTTCCTGTCATCAAATTCATTTATTTTATTCATTTAGGCACTCCTTTATTGAGCAAATGTTTTTGAATACCTATTACATACCAGATGCTATCCTTATCACAAAGTACAGGGATGAACAGAAGGAAAAAAATCTTCTTATGAAGTATATGGGGCAAATGGCACTTGCACTAAGCAAATGAATAATTATGATACTTTGCATTGAACAAATAATAAAATGGAGAACAATTAGACAGGAAAGAGAAAGAAAGCAGTTGTACATGTGTTTGGGGGACTAAGGTTGCAATTTTAAGAAAAGTGCTCAGAAAACCCTTCAATAAGAAGATAGCATTTGAACCAAGCCCTGAAGAGGTGAAGGAACCATCTTTATGAATATGTGGAAAAACATTCCAGATTGAGACTCTGAGAGTAAGTAGCCCAATGTATTCCAGGGACTGCAAGAGAAGAGTAAAAGGGATTAGATGCCAATATAGGGAGATGGGTGTTGGGAAGATTCTGGTGAATGATACTAGCGACTACTCCAGGTCTGGAATCCAGGGATGACTTATCATTTGTCTAATCCACAGAGTGTTCATGAAGAGTCTGACTCTATGTGGGGGACTCTTATGGTTTGGATGTGAGATGTCCCCCAAAACCTCATGTGTGAGACAATGCCAGAAGGTTCAGAGGAGAAATGGAGAAATGATTGGGTGTGAGAGTGTTTACCCAATCATTGATTTAATCCCCTGATAGGGATTAACTGAGTGGTAACTGAAGTAAGTGGTAGGGTGTTGCAGGAGGAGATTGGAATGGGGCGTGGCTTTGGGGTATATATTTTGTATCTGGAGAGTGGAGACTGACTCTCTCTCTCTCTCTCTCTCTCTCTCTCTCTCTCTCTCTCTCCTTCCTGAGGATGCAAGCTGCTTCCCTCTGCCAAGCTCTTCTGCCATGATGTTCTGCCTCACCTCGAGCCCCAAGGAATGGAGCCAGCCTTCTCTAGACCAAGACCTCTGAAACCGTGAGCCCTCTAATAAACCTTTCCTCCTTTATAATTGTGCTGGTCAAGTCATTTAGTCACAGCAGCAAAAAAAATGACTAAAACAGGTACAAATACAATAAGAAAGTCCCATTGGGAGGCTACTACAAGGATCCAGCCTGATGTAGCCTTGGACTCAGGTGGAGGTGATACAAGTGGTTAGATATTTTAGGTATTTTGAAAGTCAAAATAACGGGATTCCAGGAGTATAAGATATGCATGATGTAAGAGGGAGAAATGAAGAGTCAAGAATGATTCTGAATGCACAAATGGTGTGACTCTACTTTGTGTACAACCAGAGAAACAACAGCTGTACTCCATTTGTGTACAATGAATCAAAATAAATAAATTTTTTAAAAAAAGAATGATTCTGAGTTTTTTTGCCTCAGAATATTATTGTTATAACTCTAATAAATGCATAATTTATAATAATACTTTGAAAATGATTCTTATGTAGTTTCAAAATTAAAAATAGACTAATCACAGAATAACATTTTATTGGAATAAAAGTTTAATAACTAGAAAGCAATAGTTCAAACAAATCAAAAGTAACTTCTTGGAAACTGGAAAATATTTTTTTAAATGGATCAAAAGAAAAACAATTCAAAACCAGGATCATAAAGATCTACAGGGTAAGATGAGTATTGAAGATGAAAGAGAGTTCATGAGGAGAAGAGACAACATAAAAGATTCTGTATAGCCAAATTTGGTGGCACACACCTGTAATCCCATCAGCTAGGGAGGCTGAGGCAGGAGGATCACGAGTTCAAAGTCAGCTTCAGCAACTTAGCGAGGCTCTAAGCAACTCAGTGAGACCCTGTCTCTAAACAAAATACAAAAAAGGGCTGATGGTGTTGCTCAGTGGTTAAGCACCCCAGGGTTCAATCTTCATTACAAAAAAAAAAATCCATATTATAAGAGCAACCCAAGCCACAAGAGCATGTTCAGTGATTAACATGGCAGAAAGCTCTAGTGGGAGGAAGAAATGGTGAGAGATAGGCAGGAACGTGATGAGCTGGGGCATTATATGCTATACCAAATGCTCACATTTCTTCTGAATTCAGTAGCAAGACCATTGTAAGATTTCAAATTGGGAAAATATTGGGAGCCAATTAGTATGTAGCCTTATTTTTCCCTCTAGCTGCTAAGCAGAAAATCTTGGTCTTGTTTACCAAACTATGTAAGAAGATATAAAATTCAAAAGTAGATCATATCCACATTGTTTTCCAGAGAACTTTTCTCTTTTACTCAAGCTTATAGTATTGTATTCCACTTTTGTAAATCAATGGAAATGTTTTCAAATGAAATGTAATTGTTGCTGTACTATTTTAGTTGACCCTTTACCCATCTCATCTCTTCTTCCATTAAGGTTAGGTAGTCTGAGGGCAGGACCTCCATTTCCAGCATTTTTGGGAAATGACAAGACATATTTGTTGTTAGAGATAATATTTCTTCCAGAGCCCTCACATACTGTTACTCAATAAATTGCACTGAGAATCTCAATCATTACCTGATTCTTTCCCTTCGTATTTCATTTATTTGTTAAGGATACACTATGATTTCCCAAGAAATTTTCATGAGAGAAGACATCCTCAATCAATTCTGAGTATGGCAAAACACTCATTAAGCATCTCTGCTACTTCAAAGCCTTTGAAGCTAATTAAGCTTCTCTCAATATATTTATCCTCATTCACACAAATAGCCTCTTTTAGATGAATATGAATGCATTTTCAAAATCTACCTGTATTTCTGCTCCATGGTTCCTCATACTACCTTGTTATTTTTTAATGAGTATAGAAACTAAATTCTGTCTAGCACATGTTTTCCTTTGAACTCAGAGCTATGTTTGTATGTATATGTGTCTGATTACATAACATGGACAGAAGCAAATTAGAGACCATGCCTTTGTGCAAACCACAATTACTTCATTTTTGCCCCAATTCAGCTATATCAGTGCAAAAAGTGTTCAAGTTTGTCTTTTGGTGATTGTCTTATGCCTAAACTAGCTCCCCTATGTTCAATACATAAAAAGAGTTTGAATTACATAACCCCAGTTAGTTCCAAAGTGAGGAAAAAAGACACACCAGCAAGAACATTTCATATTTTGGAAAGAAATGCCCAACTGAGGAATCCAGCAGTTTATATCATCGGGGAGCGGGGGCTGACATGTGTTTTGATCAGGGTTCCACAAAAAGCAAGCCTACAGAAAAGGTATCCATGATATTATTTATTATACAATTCAGTCCTGGAAATGTCAGAATGAGGTAATAAGAGAGAGGGGCCAGAAAGGAGGAGGGAATCAATACTTTATCAATCAGGTGCTTTCTCTGAATTGAGTGCTAATGAATACTTCATCTTTCAGGGCGATCTTCAGGGACACCTTTTGGTGATGCAAAGGGAGACGAATTCATTTACCAGTTTCAGTGTGTCATGTTGGTCAAATTTGGCCTATGAAGTGCTAACTTTCCCAGAATTTCAGACTGCACATAAATGGGAGCCATATCATGCTGGATCCATGTCTTGCAGTGTCTCCCACTTCAATATCAAAGAGGATGCTCCACATAGAAGTCAACAGGAACACACTGAACATGAAGTGAGGGCTTTTAGATTGCGTCAAAGAAAAGTTGATCAATGTGGCAGTGGTTGAGAGGAACAAGTGGCCAGAGTTCCTGGAAACAGTTCAGACAGAAAAGATCTGAAATGGGGGCTGGGATGGAGCTCAGTGGCAAAATGCTTGTCTTGCATATGCAAAGCCCTGGGTTCGATCCCCAGATCCAAAAGAGAAAAGACAAAAAAATGCACCCCACAAAAACAAGAAATGGTCTGAAATGGCACATGGGAGATGCCTGATAGACAACTCATATATCAAACACCTACTTTTCCAGTGTTCCAAATCCAATAACTAGAGTTAAACATTGTGAAGTTCTCAATCAAGCTGAAAGTAAATGAATCTTTTAAGCTCTATGAGCAGGCTACAAATATTCTACTACCTATTGTGTTTGAATAGTCTCTTCCAAATAAAAATCCTAATTGTGGGCTGAGAATATAGCTCAGTTGGTAGAGTGCCTACCTTGAAAGCATAAGACTCTGGGTTCAATCTCCAGCACTGCAAAGAAAAATCCTAGTTGTTCTGTATTTTCTTCATTGCTAAATAAAGTACCTTTAAAACTACTCATATAATGGATAACATTAATTGGTTTATAGATTTATGAAGTGCTTACTGTTTCCAACAGAGCATAAGAAGCTACCATAGACTTTGACATCATCATTGCCATCATCATGACTACTATAGAGGTATTATCACAGCAATCCCCGACCTCAATGCTTTCTTCCTAGCAAGGGGGTTTTCTAGTCATTTTCTTTACGTAAGTCCATGAGCCACAGTCCTTGATAACTTTCCATTTAATCTTGTCATCTTTTATGCTCATGACCTCACTTCCTCTTCTTTACACTGAATCTTGAGCTCACTGTTTCCAATCCAGTACTGAAACATGACCTCAGATCCAGGTGGTTGTCACTTGGATCTGACAATTTAGTCATGAACTTCCTGACTGACTAAAGGTCAGGATTAGCCCTGCTTCATGTTCATGCAGAAAGAGCCTGAGTCAGTTCTTTGATCGGTTCTTTACCCAACCAATTTACACACTATCCACTCAGAGAGAATTAAAAGCTACATTCTCTAAACTCTCACACCCCAAACAAATAGGTAATGTTTGGAAAGAAACTTGAATCAGGGGAAGGGGCTAAAGATCTCCTTCAAAAGATCCTTTACAGCCTGCATCAAAAGAATTCTAAATCAGGGGCTGGGGATGTAGCTCAGTTGGTAGAGTGCCTGCCTCACAAGCACAAGGCCCTGGGTTCAATCCCCAGCACTGCATAAAAACAAAAAGAAAAGAATTCTAAATCTGCACCACTCAGTCATTATTATGTATCATTATTTTGGAATGGAATGAAGCAAGACAACAAAGCTAAGACTTAACTGTTCTCTCCTCCTGGAATTTTGAGAGATCTACATAGCTTACCTGCACAACTGGAAGCCTCAACCCAAACCCAGACCTTATATAAGATGGCAGGTCCTGGGCTAGGGATATAGTTCAGTTGGCATAGTGCTTGCCTTGCAAGCACAAGGCCCTGGGTTCAAATCCCCAGCACCACAAAAAAAGATGGAAAGTCCTTCACAGTTGCATTTTGAGTACTGGAAATTAGGATCACCATCTTCTGGCAGTTTTGTTTTGCTTTCTTTTGTTTTGTATTTTTTTACTTACTCTATTTTGGCAATTTTGGTTTCATTGGTCCAACAGAATTTGCTGAAAGTGGGAAAATGAGACTTCTCCTAGATAAGAGCCTAACAGTGCCCTCAGTGTGTCAAATCCCAGCGGATCATTCTATCTTGATGTTTTAAGGTGTGCCTCCTGGGAAAGCATAGTAAATTCCCACATTTATCTATATCATAATACAATATAGACTTTCTGGAGGATACAATTTCTAGAAAGGATTTTGGCTATAGCACCAAGATACTTTTTTCAAAATTCTTTGAACAGTGATGGAATTTGTTCCTTCTCTGAGTGTATCTAGATCTTACTGTCAATCTGGGCCCAAAAATATGCATGCATGTACAAAGTGTTCCTCTTGATATAGTAGATGGAAGCATCTATTTATTTATACCTTGTTTTGCTTAGACCTATTATGTAAGAAGCCCAAGGTTATGTTTACCAATTCTTCCCCACACACACTAAAAGGATAAATTTTGTACTTCATTATAAAACTGAGCATTCGCAGACCCAAAAGCATCATTTTCTCTATAGTCACAAGGCACATAACACCATGCTAGTGTGCCGCGGAGGACAAGTTGATGAGTCTCCCATTGTTATAACAGGACAGCAATGACAGATATCTGCCTAGGTATGCTGAGCTACAAAAGCTTCCAAGAGAGATAACTTGTGTATTTTCACATAACAAAGTCATCTTATTTTCAGGATCTATTATAATATTTGGACCATAGAAGATGAACCTCAAATAGAAATTAAATTTCCAAAATGTTTACTCTGGTTGAAATAGTGACTGGAGTCTGACTTGGGCAACAGGGTTGGTGCAACTCTGCCATTACTGCCCTTCCCTGCCACCACCTCCCTGGACTATTCTAGGGAGGAGGGTGGATGGTGCTTCAAAGCATTAGAAAGCTTCTCTGTCCACATATTATGCGCTTCCAGTACATAATCCATCTCCAGTAACCTCAAGGTATCACAGGGAGTTTTTAAAAAATTAACTCTTCTCTGTAGAGGGAAAGAGCACTCTACCCCAAATGTTCAGTACCTAGTACGTGTAAGAAGTCAAAGTGGGAGAAAAAAAGAAAAAGAAGGACATTGGTGAACAAGGCACAGAGGAATGAAACCAACAATTTTTTTAAAAGAAACTTTTAAAACTTTGGAAAAATCTGGTTATTCAAACTGATTATGAAATCACCAAACTGATTTCCACCCAGCATATGTTTATTCTTATGCTTACTCTTTTTTTTTTCAGTTCTTGGGATTGAACCCCAGGCCTCATGGTTATGAGGCAAGCACTATACCAACCGAGCCATATCCCCAGCCCTTATGCTTACTCTTGTTTTCTTTCTTTTTATCCTTGGACTAGAGACAGAGAAAGAACTTGTTCAAAGTCCCACATCTTAGCTTCAAAAACCAGGGTGTTTTCTTATTACATTTGCTGCTTCTTTTCTTGCCAAGTTTGAGCCTTTGAGTCTAATATGAAAAGGAATATGACAGAACTTTATAAGATCCAAATGAATTCATAGAGTCTAGTCCTGTACTCCAAAACACCATGACTCTGATGTAAATCTCGCTTCTGTGTCCTGTTATTTACTGCTTACACTGAACTTCTTTCTGTTAATGCATTTCTATAACATGCTTCAAGGCCAAAGTCAAGTCACCTTATTTGGAAGTCTTTGCTGATTCATTTTAATCCAACTTTTGGGCCATGATGCATCTGATAGATCAAATGCTATGTTCTGCATGCTCATTGTGTCCCCCCTGACAAATTCATACATTCAAATGGAATTCCCAATGATAGTGTTAAGATGTGGGGCCTTTAGGAAGTGATTATGAATTAATGAGATTAGTGTCTGTATAAAAGAGATGTGAAGAAGCTTCATTGACCCTCCTAACATGAGGATGCAGCAAGATAACATCTGGGAAGCAGAGAGCAAAGCCTCACCAGACACTTGATCTTGAACTTTCCAGGCTCCAGAAATGTAAGTGATAAATTTCTGTTGTTTAAAAGTTACTCATTCTAAGGTATTTTGTTATAGCAGCCCCAAGAGACTAAGACATCAAACTTTCTATACTAATAATTAATATGTACTAGGCACTGTAGTATTTTAAGGAAATTATCTTAAAGAATACTCTGCAATAGGCTTTTGCAGATGGAGAAACCAAGACACAGAGAGGTGAAGTCATATCCCAAGATGGTTCTGTATAAATACACCTCCAAGTGTACAGTTCTCTAGTGTTTTGGTGTGCATTCCTCAAACATTTTTCTCTTAACATTTTATTGTGAAAAATTTCAAACATATAAAAAAGTTGAAAGAACATTAAAGTGAACACATGTATACCCACTACATACATTCCATCATTTATTTATTACATATATATCCATTCATTGATCTGCCTTATTTTGTTTATGATTCAATTCAGAGGAAATTGTAGGAACCATTATATTTCCACTCACCAATACTTAAGCATAAATATCATTAACTTGTTTCTCAATTTTTTGGTGGAGTAGTGGGGGTTGAATCCAGGAGCACTTAATCACTAAACCACATCCCCAGCCCTTTTCATTTTTTAATTTAAAAACAGGGTCTTGCTAAGTTTCAGAGACTAGCTTTGAACTTTGATTTTCGTGCCTCAGCCTCCTAAGTCAAAATTTTGATGTTAAAAGACAATATTGATATGGAAAGAATGACTGTGCTCCTCCCTCTGTAAACTAGGATTGACTGAGCGGGGTACATGAAAAATGTGAAAGCTGCTTTTCTTCAATATGTATTCTTCCAAATTAGACAATATCTTTCAAGGTCCTTGGGATCTTGTTTCTACTAAGATGAAGATAAATAAATTGCCATCAGTAGACACAGAAACAAAGTATAAACATGTACCTGTAAGCTCCAAATTCATTCCAGAAGGCATTTCTGGGCCACACACCAGTCACACTGGGGTGTTCTTGGATTTGGATGAGAAGGAGCAATAGGCTAGTGTAAGGGATATCTTGGGAGAAAACCAGCCAGTAGGAATGAAGTGAGAAGCCAGGCTTTTGACAATGGAGAAGGTTGTGCATCGTTTTGAGTCTGGGAAAACACACTGAAGTAGTTCATTCTGAATCATATCACACTGGTTTTTATTTCCCCAAAGGGCTTCATGAGAAAACAAATATGAATTTTACATGGTTGATATTTAACTTTCCTACAAGACATTTAGCTTGTTTAATTACAACCTGATTTCATTATTTTAACAGCAATACTTCATTTTGAAAAAAGTCTTATAAGAAATACAAGCAAAGTTACCCCTGAAATTTAATTTATCTCAAGGTTCAAATGTATGATTATAATATTTGAAATACATCTGAACTACATTATCATTTTTTATTGCTGGGGACTCTATGTTAAACAGTCATCATTTGAAGCATTACCTAAAACACTTAAGGAAGGCATTACTTTTCTTGTGGATTATGAAAAGCAATTAAGGGGAATATTGAAGCTTGAAGTTTGAGGTTCTTTTCATAGCCTTGATATTTAAGAAGTAATATTTTCCTGCTTAAACAGACACTAACTCATCATTATGGAGTTTGAGGTTAAGGTTTATTGCAAATGAAACAGGTGGTTTTCACATAGGGTTGCCAGATTTAGCAACTTGAAATACAGAGGTCCTAGTTAAATTTGAATTTCAGATAAACAACAACAATTTTTTTTGTATAAGTATTTCCTAAATTTTGCATGTACATACTTATAATAAAAATGTATATTGTTTATCTGAAATTCAAATTTAACTGGATGACTGTATTTTGTCTAGCAATCCTACTCCTGGATGGAATTTGAAAAGCTTCCAAGAAGGTAAAACACTTAAATATCTCCCCCAGTGAGATCTTAATTTTTCTAATTGATGGTTCTATCTTTGTTCAGCTAAGCATTGAACTTTTCCTGAAGTCCTATGAAAATTCATTAATCCATTATCCCCTATGCAATCCTTAAAAAGAATACACAATTATGTGTTCTCTCTTTTTCTTTTTTTTTTTTTTTTGTGGTGCTGGGGATTGAACTCAGGGCCTCACACATGCTTAGCAAGTACTTTACCACTGAGCCACATCTCCAGGCCCCACAATTCTCATGTTCTGACATAGAATTATCTCCACAAAAAATTATTAAGCAAAATTCAGAAACACATGCACTCTTCCGAGAGGGGATCTGTTTGTATATGGTTGGGGGAGACCATGATAAGGAGTCTGCCATTTCACTTATCTGTTCTGTACATCTTGAATTTTCTGTCACATGCATTATGTGCAATTATGTTATGTGCAATTCAAAGACAAATTAGTTTAAATCAATAAGCAAAGAAGCAATACAAAAAAATGTTCCTTCCTAAGCAAAATAGAACAAAACCTCCAAAGCAGTGCCTGATATTTGGTGGAAATTCCTTTATTAATATCTTTGATTCCATGTTTGACCTTATCAGGTTGTCTTAAGGGCTCTAAGAATGTGTAGATTAACTATTTTACAATTGTGCATTGGTTGTTCCCTATCAAAATGTATCTGATATTTTTTAAGTGGAAGAAGATTTCTTTTTTATGAAGTTGTAGCTTTTATCTGTAAGAGTGTGCTTATTTTTTATATACTTTCATTACTTTATATATTCTTTTCATTCTCAACATATTGCTCCTCAATAAATGTGCATGTGCACGCACACACACACACTCTCCTCCTGGCAAAAGATAGCAAAGAGTCCCTTTGTGAATAACAGGTAACATGGTGGTCTGTATTGATCTAAGTTTCTTCATCCACATTTTTGGCCCAGACTTCCATTACAAAATCAATTTTCAGGCTATGTGGAAAGGGGTTATTTGAAAGGAAAGATCAAGTTCATAATCAAATCTAATGTTCAGTCCAAGAAAAGTCAGTGTAACACACACACACACACACACACATACATATCAACATTTCTAACTAATTAAAAATATACTGAGATGTTCAGTAAACCAGAGAAAACCCAACTGGGAGTTGATTTAACCCATCAGCTTACATTCAACCTAAAGCTCTGTTTACTGATCTAAGCCTTCTCCTGGGGCATTCAATACCTTATACTTTTGAATCATCTCTTTTCCTTCCTGGCTCACCACATTTCTTTTTTACACATCTCTGGTAGCTCCTAATATCCTAGTTTTTTTGGAAGTCTTTCCCAGGTAACAAAAGAGCTATTTGTCCCTCCTTATTGGCTGAACCCACACTTCTGTCTTTATTTTTCTATTTATTCAACAATCACTTATGGAGCTTCTAATATAAGCCAGGTATTGTTATAGGAGTGGGAAAAATCTCTTGTGCATCTTACATGCTAGTTTGGGAGTCAAAGAAAAATTTTAAAAAAAACAAGTTAAGGGTAACAAAAGTAACAGGGGTGAGGTGACAATTGAGGTGTATTTTGGAAAGTTCTTTCTGACTTTCCACAAGACATGGAATGGATCCCTGTGGGCATCCAAACAAGAGAGTACTAAATAGAGGGAGCAGAAAATGCCAAGGAATGAAGTCAGAGTGCACTGAGGATGTTTCACTATAATGAGGGACCCAGGGTGACTAAAGCAGAATGAGAAAGGGAGATAAATAGAAGAAATCAAAGAAATCAAAGAAGTAACAAAGGGCCAAGTCATGAAGGTTTGTTGAGCCATAATAAGGACTTCAGATTTTGCAAATATTCCTCAACTTTAAAAACTTGAAAGGATTCACCAGAGCAGTGTCACATAAGACGGTTACTTCAAGGTAAGAATGTGATGCTGCAAGAGAAAGAGAGTACAGGTCAGCATTAAGACTCTGTAAATATCTCATATGCAAGCTCCTCAGCTGCTAAGAGAGAGGCCATATGGCAAAATTCTGGCCAATGATGTACAGCCAGAGTCCATGGGGAGGAATTATCTTTCCAAATATAAAGGCAGAGCCTCTCCAAGGGGTTATGTCCTTTCTCCTATCTCTTTTTAGCTTTTCTAGCATGTGGATATGAACCTTGGAGGGATAGCAACTGCCATCCTGGGAAAATGAGGATGACATTCATCAGAGCAGGGAAATGGAAAGAACCCAAATCATGGATGACATAGTCTTGCTGCCATACCAAATCTGAGTTTCATAGATAGTCCCAAGATTTTTGTTGTAGAAAACCAATAAACTTCTCTGTTTAGACTATTATGGTAGGACTTTCTGTTGAATATATGTTCAACTGATAAAGGTGTAATCTTTTGTTGTCTACAAAGGATAAAATTCAAACTCCTAAATATAGCAAATATAGTTCCTATGACTTGGCTTTATCCTCTGCCACCCAGAATTACCTCATGCCTTTATAATACTGTAATTCCTAAGAACACCCATCACATACCTATCAATTCAAACCTCAGGGCCTTTGCATATGACATCTTTCTGCCTTCTATGCTCTATGCACTTTTCTTTGTGTAGCTCACTCCTACTCATCCTTTAAGACAATCTCAAGCCCTGGATTTCTCCTTCTCCACACTCCCATAGTACACACTGTATTCATGTACCTTGCCATTGGCCAGATTGCATGACTTTATGTTTATGCGTCTCTCCCACTAGACAAGAAGTTTCTCAAGGGACTGATTCATCACCATCCCCACAACACAGAGCACAGTGCTTGTCAAGCTTAATAGATGTTACTTGAACTAATGTGGTCTTCCTTATATGTGACATGGGGTCAACTAGAAGAGAGTCACCCATTCCAAGCTACAAGAACATCCTATTGTGTAGTTCTAATTATCCATTGAGGTTTGAAAGTATAATCCTATGAACAAAAAAGCCTAGGTGACCCAGAAGTTCAAGGGTGTTTTCTGAGTTCCTCTAGGAGGAAGAGAAGAGATCTTGAGGACATAATTTATTTAGGTACTTTTCATCAATAAAGCCCAACATTTCATATCAGAGAATGCAATTGTGGTGGCATTGTAATTTGTCAACCTGGTTAGTCAACTAATGTGTATGTTAAGGAATATGTGAACTGTATGCTTCTAGTTAGAGTGCACCATGAGAGAAAATCTTGGGAGAGTTAGAGAGCGGAAGAGAAGCAGTAGCCATTTTGTAGCTCACACACATTGTCTCTGACTAGTGAATTCACTTCATTAGCTGCAACTGCTCTATCTTCCCCTGGATCCTCTTTCAGCTTCTCCAATTCCTGGGCCAGGTATGTGTATTTAACTCTATGACCAAGGACCCCAACCTTTTCAAAACACCCACACCACCAAGGTCAGGGACAACAAGAATTAACATGGGTTTCCATCTGTCTTTGTGAGATTCCAGCTCATGGTAGTAGATTCCAATCTGCTCATGGTCACCCCAAACTTAACATTTGTCTTTTCTTCCTAACTGCCTACCCTAGAGATATCAAAGTCTAACATCAGGGACAAAAATGATAGACTTATGAGGACTACTTAACCAGCACTCACATTGATGCCAAGACTCTGTAATTAATAAATCCCTTAAATATATGTGTATGTACATGTATGTGTATATAATATGTAGATGTATATATAGTTTGTGTATAAATTTATATACATAATATATAATCTCCTAGTGGTTCTATTTCTGTGAATGAAAACTGACTGATACCACATCAATTCTTGTAACCTCCAAATATTTATTATTTTCTCTATCACTGCTCTCTTTTCCTGAAATGATATGTTGTACAGCATTTAAGTGGCAATTTTATTATTGTGTTTTCCTGGAAGTTATCTGGAGACACTATTCCACCCTCTAGACCTTCTCTCAATGTAGAATATGCTATGGAATCCCAGAGAGAGAAAGGACTGGCCTGTATTGGATGACTTTAGAGGGATAAGCTACAGAAGACTCACATGAGGTCATCAATACTGAGGAATTTCTTTTACCATGCTCTGAGTTGCCTCAGATGTGAGCATAGCTTCTGCTCTGCCCAGGAGCCAGTGGCCAAAGAAGCAGGGAGAGAACTGATGAATAAGACTTTCACATCAGTACACCTGGAAAGAAACCAAATAAATATTTCCAACAGATTTTGCTGGCTGGAGTCTGATGCCAGAATACACTACATAGCTTATGTCCAACTCTAAGAATGCTTAAAGTGAGGCATATCACAATTGCAAATGTCAGAGGATTCCTGATAAAAATGAGCACAATGAAAGAGTTCTGATTTCACACTGGATTCCTAGCACTAGGCCTATTTGGGCCCTTAAAAGTTTCAGAAATTGCATACACCCTAGTTACTTCAAAGATACCTCTGATTTAATATTTTTTCCTGGGACAAGATGAGAGAAATGTGAGCCAAAGCAAACAATGGTACTCAGCTAACTTGCAATAATATTCTGAATGGAATAGGTATTTGAGTTTTACTTGCCCATGATAAAAATGTGCTCACATTAATCATAATGACCCTCAAGTCCCTCTAATTCTTGCTTCTAGATGTCAATGTAAGAACCTCATCCTCTTTAATTCAATGCCTAGCCCAAGAATTCATGGGAATCCCTGTGAGTATACTGCATGAACATCCAAAGTTTCAATCTCTTTGGAGTGTACCACTAAATGATGTTCTCTGGGGCCCTTGTTACAGTTTAGATGAGATGTCCCTCAAAAGCTCATGTGTGAGATAATAGGGTTTTCAGAGGTGAAATGATTGGATTGTGAGAGGTGTGGCCTAATCAGTGGATTGATCCACTGATATGCATTAACTAGGTGGTGACTATAGGCAGGTGTAGCTGAAGGAAGAGAATCACTGGGGGTGTGCCTTTGGAGTTTACATGTTGTCCCTGGTAAGTAGTGTCAGTCAGTCTCTCTCTCTCTCTCTCTCTCCTTCCTAGATGCCATGTTCTGAGTCTCTTTCCTTCACCACACCCTTCTGCTATAATGTTCTGCCTCACCTTAGACCCAGAGCTGTGGAGTTGGCCAGCTGTGAACTGAACCTCTGAAACTGTGAGCCAAAATAAACTTTTCCACCTCTACATCGTTCTTGTCAGGTGTTTTGGTCACAGTGATGAAAAAGGTGACTAAAACAGCCCTCAATGTATAGAAACCATCCCATGAAGATGTGGAGAACATGCTCCTTGCCCCAGTCTGCTGTATTTTGCCATTTAGACATGAAATTTTCATCATTATGTCTCTATTGAAAGCAGCTCTGTAGTAAAGACTTGCAGAGCTTTCATAAATTTAGTTCTCTCCTTCTGGGCACACCAGTGAATTATACTTCCCCTGTAGTTAGTCAAGGTCATAAGACTAATTCTAATCAGGGACTGTGGGCATAAATCACATGGGTAATTTTCAAACTGAGGCACTTAATTTTATGTTTGAGACTTTCCAGTGCTTTCTCCTCCTACTGTGATAATCAAGGAGTCAGTGGGTTTTAGACAGTGTAGCTACAAGATGGTAGAGCTTCCACTAACCTAGGTCTCTGAATATCGATCCATAATGGGTGTGAGGAATAATTCTTTGCTGTAGTAGATCACGAGGATTTGGAGATTTGAGGTTTATTTGTTATTGCAGCATAACTTTCCCTATCCTAACATTAGCCCCTTTAGCTTACAAACCTTCAACCAGGGCAAGTTTTTGAATTGCTTTAAGAAAGGTTTTAATCCTCCTACCCTACCCCCAAATGACATTAAGGGCTCCAGTTGCACAAAATTAGAATCATTACTATCATTGGCTTATAATTCACCAAAATCTTTGGTGCAAACATATTCTAGATATCTAACCATCATTTGTTTTTTAAAAAATAATGTAGTGAGTACAAATGACCCACCAACAAATTAAAACCTAGAATATTACAAATAATTTACAGCTAACTATGCACTCCTGCCAAATCCCAGAATACTATCTCCTCTCCAAATAAACATAATTTAGAATATTGCCTTTTCCCTTCCCTTGTCATAAATATGTATGTAGTTGTGTCATTTTATCACATATATTTGTGATATATGAAGTTCAAAAGTAATGAAAACTAGCCTTGATTTGCATCTGCCTGATTGTTAATGAGGTTGGTACATCTCTTCATATGTTTATTGACCATATGTATTTTCTTTTCTGTAAAGCCCCTTTGTGTTCTTTACCAATTTTTCTACTGGATTGTCTTTTACTGATATATAGAAGTTCTTCAAATGTACTGGGTATCAATCTTTTATCCATTTTATGTGTGGCAATTATCTCAACCAGTTTTAATTTTGTTTTTCACACTTTATTTAAGGTATCTTTTGATGAATAGAAAATTTTCATTTTGTCTCTGAAGAGTTTGCCAGAGGGAGAAAGGGAACAGATTGAACTTCCTAGGGGGTATGAGTCCAACTGCTATACTTTGGGACAAGACTGAACTATTATCGTTTGTACTTCAGATCGATGAAGTCAAAAAGAAGGTGTTGAGTTACAAAATAACCACACATATTCACTTACATATGCGCCACTGTTTCTGATATATGGCTGACCATTCAATTCAACCTTTAAAAATATCCATTAAAATGGGTAAATACTAAGCAAACAGCATTCTTATGATGGTTGAAATCCACTGTCATAAGAAAAAGAATGGGTTGTATGATTAAAACTGAAAAGTCATTTAAAGATATTTAAAATAAATTCCAGCATAGTGTGCTAGCCTGGAGTTTTATAGATCTTTCTTTGAGGCTTTTACCTCAAAGGATTAAAGGAGAAATAAGAAGATGAAAAAATCAATAAAAATACAAAGAGGATGTTTGTATATTTTAAAGGCAATTATGTACATTTTAAAGACAATTATGACTCAGAATGTAAAATGAAATTATTAATATTATTTAGATGAAAGTTTAAGAAAGAGAATGTTTTCCTGATTTTTCTGGTCATAGTTTGATCAAAGATTTTTTTTCCTGTTATCCATGCTATCAATAGAGAAATTTCTAATGATACAAAGAAGGCAGCTGAAACCAATAACTGTCAATAATTTCTGAAAAAGTGATTTAAAAACCCACACATCCTTTCCTCAAAGTGCCTGTCATTTTAATGCCATATACTTTTTAAATCTTTTCCTTTGTCTTATTGGAAGAAATCAAAATAAGTTGGAATTATACAAACTGTATCCTGTACATCAGCACAAAGAAATGTAATGGATACAATTTTATTCGACTGGCTACTTTACGTCTACTGATTTATACTTTAAAAAGCTTAATCCCTAGCCAGGTGTAGTGCTGCACGCCTGTAATTTCAGCAGCTCGGGAGACTGAGGCCAGAGAATCAGAAGTTCAAGGACAGCCTCAGCAACTAAGTAAGGCACTAAGCAACTTAGTGAGACACTGTCTCACAATCAAAAGGACTAGGGATGCAGCTCAGTGGTAAAGCACCCCCAGGTTCAATCCCTAGTATCATAATAATAATAATAATAATAATAATAATAATAATGTTTACATCCCTTTATGTCTGATTGATATACACATTTTATCAATAAGAGGTAAAAGTTTTAATTAATTATAACACTTGTAGACAATGCCTCTAAAACCTCTGGTCTAGAATTTACCTTCCCACTTCCTATAATTCCTTGTATATCTGAGGAAAGGGATTTGCTAGGGGAGAATTTCCTGTTTAAAACATTTCCAGTGGCTTCTACTTGAAGATCGGCATGATTGCTTTCCAATAGATACGACCCTGTATTTGGGGAAACAACTCGAGGTACTTTAACAATAATAATGCACCTACCCCATGTCCCCACATTCCCACATCACTCACACACACACACACACACACACACACACACACACAATGCCCCAACCTTCTGGGTTCCTAAGAGAAAGCTAAATTTCACTGCATTATAAGTAAGAAAAAAAATCTGAGTTTCTGAGGGCACCACTAGAAGAAGGTTGTAGGGGACTGGGACAGAAGAGAATAGAGAATAGAGCATCTATGGACAGAGGTTCTGGGCATCTTAGCAGAAGCCCAAGGCAACTGAGGAGAAGAGAGGACTTTACAAGCCATTTTAATTGTGGAACAACAGTGTAGACTCTTGAGGCAGTGTTATTATTATTTTATTATTATTGTTTCCCATTAGTCCAGTGGTTTTGAACAGTCAATTTTGCCTTCCAGAAAACATTTGACACGGTCTGGAGACATTTTTGATTGTTATACTGGAGGAGAGTGTTCCCAGCCCCTAGGGGGTAGAAGCTTACAGTGCATGGGACAGTCCAACACAACAAAAAATTATCTGTTCAAAATGTCAGTAGCACTGAGGCTGAGAACATCATTCTTCACCCTTATATTTGCTTAGCTGAATTAGTTCTTCCTCTATTCCCATATGAAAACACTCCATGGATTTTCAAGTTGTACTCAGGAAATACAAGCAATCTCAGTGTGATAGCTTAGAAAGGTTGTTTACTTGTAGAAATCAATATTTCAAATTCACTTTCAAATTGGGCTTCTTATTCAACTTATGTCATAAGCAGGATATCCACTATCAGAGAAAGGATATTATTGGCTTATTCTCTCTTTCTCCTCCTGTGTCTTTTGTCATTTTCTCCAGTTTGCTCACTATAGTAGCCCCTATGCTTTTTAGATACTGAATGAAGCATAGAGAAAAGTGGATGAAAGGATCAGGAAAATTCTAAACTGACTGGCACTGTTGTAAAACCTCTTGCACACACCTGTGCACAACACTATGAAATTCTTGAACAATTTCTTACTAAAACTCATTCTAAATCCCTTATTTAAAGTTTTCTGAATTGCAGAGAACACACTTTTAGTCCAAGCCACAATTTAACAATCTCTTCCATAACCCTTGGCAAGCCAGTGTTTCCTTCTACATTCTCTTCGCCCCTCTTGTCTTCCCCAAGCAGGACCTAAGACAACCCTACTCCAGTTCTCTTGCAAGCATGGTCTATTTTGGATATGATAAGAACTCATGTGACCTGTGCCCCCTCTGGAAGTTCAGTCTGATCCTTAGCTCAGCGTCTCTCCTTCACTCTTTTCTTTTTATTTATTCATTTAATTTTGATCCATTGAACACAAATGGAGTACAGCTGTTGTTTCTCTGGTTGTACACAAAGTAGAGTCACACCATCTGTGCATTCATACATGTACACAGGGCAATGATGTCTGTCTCATTCTGTTATTATTATTCTTACCCACCTTCACTCTTGCCATCAAGACACCAACCAGTCATGTTTCCAGCCCTTAGCGATCTCAGTTTATAGCTAAACACCATTCTACTGCATACTCAACACCAAATTACAGGAGTCTTATGGTTTGAATATGGTTGTGCTTCAGAACTCATGCAGGAGTTTAATCCCCAAAGCCTTATGCTAATGACATTAAGAGGATGGAAATTTAATCCCACTGTGGTGGTTAGAGGTAGGACCTTTGGAAGGTGATTAAATCAGATAAGGTGTTTCAGGTGGGGCCTTCATGATTGAATCCTGGTGACTTTATAAGGAGAGGGAGAAAGGTACACATATACACACTCCCACCACGATATAATGTAGTCAAGGAGGACCCTTGCCAGATTTTGTGCAATACTATTTGGACTTTAAGCCTCCAAAACTGAGATTCCTATTTTTTCTGTAAAGTAGCCTGAGGTTTCTCTTTTCTCTATAAAGTCATCTGCCTCAGGTATTTCATTATAGCAATGAAAAGTTGACTAATAAAAGAAGCTACATACTAAAAGTATGAGTGGTCTCTTGATTTTGGCTAAAGGGGTAGGTTGTAGGTAAGAGACTTAAAATGTACTAACAGCTCTCTCAAAAACTTGATTTTTTAATAAGTCCTCTCCCAATTTCCATTGTCCTTATTTTTTGAATGCTCTAATCTTCCATTCTTTCTTCTACCTTTGCCACCTGCCACACACGGTCCACCTTCAACATAGCAGCCATAAGTCCAATCATGTCACTTCTCTGCTCTAAACTTCCAGTGGATCACTTATCAGTCACGGTGAAATCTGAATCCTTGTGCCATCTGCCCTCACACTTATGCCCTCCACATAGGTAACACCACTATGGTGGATACTGATGTCCATCCCATTCTCTCCACTCTAGTCACATTGGCCTCCTTGCTACTCCTCAAAACAGACCAGGCATCCTACCACCTCATGACATTTACACTGGCTATTCTTTCTGGAATGCTCTTTTCCCAGATATCCACCTCTATCATCACATTCAAGTCCTTCTTTAAATGTTACCTTCTCAGTTAGGCTTGTATTCACCACCCTATTTATTGGTGTAGCAGTACCCTGGCACTTCCAGTACTCGTTGTCTTCTATCAGGCCATTTAATTTGCTTTTTCAGCAAGGTTGCCATTTATTATCTGTCTTCCCCAATAGTAATGTAAGCTCCTTGGGTCATTCCCTATAATTTTTTAACACCTCACTTGACTTACTGTGACCATCTCCAACACTACTGCTGTCTTTTAATTCCTCCAACTTATCTCAGTCCCTCATGCCCCTAAGTCACACCATGGACTTTGTCATCAATTGAGAAAACCCTGCCATATTATCATCCTCTTGAATCCCCCTCTCTGACCACCACCTCTCATCTCTGTATCTCAAATGTTGTAGTACCAATACATTAGCAGTACTGTTGTAATTGTATTGCCATGAGAAGCTCCAATTCATTGATCTTTCTGTCTCTTCACCCAATTTATAAGCTCCCCCATTCCTTTTTTCTAGGTTGAAGTCCATGAACAATCACTATAATCCCTTCCTCAACTCCCTTGTTTCTTACCACGTTCAGTTCACCTGGTATTGCTTGGAAAAACACAGCCCCAGTTAAATTCACCTCTGAGCCTTCTCCACGCCTGAAGAAACCAAAGAAGCTGGTCTTCCTCTACATTCACACTCTGCATTCCTCCCTCCCCTTAATGAACATTGCATATCTTCTCTCTCTGCAAGCCTCCTCTTCAATCCAGCCGACCTTGCTTCCTACTTCACTGGGCAAGTGGAAGGAATCAGAAAAGAACTTCTTCAAACTGTCATTACTGTATCTATGTACTCTGGGACCTGTTTGTTACCATTGATGAACTGTCCATGGTCCTTGGACGTGTGCACAAGATTGCATCTGCCCTTGCCTAGTTCAGGACTAGCAATTCCTCTCTTCTCTACTGGATCAGTCCCTGCAGCACACAATCATGCCATTACCCCTTTAGGAGGCTCCTCCATCTACTCCTCAGCTACTGCCTCACCTTCCTGCTCCCCTTCAGAGTAAAACTCCTAGGAGGGTTCCATCCCTAGCACAACCAAAAGAAAGAAAAGAAAATTTTGAATTCAGTCTAGTCCAGCAGCAAATATAGATCACATCCCAATTTCAAAGATGTTAAATTATAGGTTCTTTTAAATCAGGTATATCATAGATTTGATCTTGGAGACGAGGGCTGTTGGACCTCAAAGCACTGAGAAATGGTTGCTAGAGGAGAGAGGTAAGCAGGAGAGAAACTCAGCATAAAACAAGCTGCCCAGTGAACTTTCACTTTCTTTGATCATGTCACAATACTACTTTAAGCAAAGTCAAGACTGGTTTGGATGTGCTGGTCCACAAGGCAGGCAAATCATAAATATTGTGGGAAGTTTCAATCAAATGTGGCTAATCTTCAGATCTTTTGATGAATTGATTTGTTAAGGGCATGTTCTTGTGGGGAAAAAACTGGAGGAAATGGAGTAAAACAGGATTGGGACACAGAAAGATGGGCGCAGATCTGTTTTGAGGTAGATCCTCACCTTGGTCTGATCCAAAGAAGAATCTGGAACTTTAACATCACTACAGAGTTGTCACATCTTGAGGCAAGGACTGACACTTTGTGCGTCACATCATCTGTCTTTGGCCGCCCTTGGGGAAGGAAAGGACATAATCTCCCAGGCTATAAACTTCCTGTTACAGTTGACAGTTCTCTGGAGCAGGGGGCAGCTGTAGGCTTTAGCCAGCACTAACAGCAGTTGATTGACGGGTGCTCTGGCCAGATAAGAGGATCCAGGTAGGGCAGCAACAGTTTCACTACATTTATTATTAATTTGATCTTTATTCAAAAAGGATTATTCCAAAATGAAAGGAATGGAGGTATAGGAGAATGAACATTGACTTTGCTGTGAGATCATCCTGTGTCCCAACTAACTGATCCTCCTTGAACTTGGATTTTCTCAATGGTGAAATGGAAATAATGATTCCTAAGGAGTATTGGATTTGGTTAACATGGCGAAAGGACCACCATTCTGTGTATTTGCTTTTTTTCTCTGCATCCTGTGCATGACTGTAGTATCATTCTTGAGGAATTAACTTTTATTTAAAAGGAGAGCCTAATCTCTGGAAGAATTTCAAGGAGAGATTCTGTTCCAGTTTTGCTTGGCAGATTTTCTAGAACATTTCTCAGCTCTCTTATAAATCTACAATTTAATTTAATTTTGACCCTAGGCACATCATTTATACTCTGAACTACAGTTCTTATATGTAAAGTCTATTCATCAATAAACAGCTATTTAAGTGTCCACCCATGGGGGAACTTGACTAGCTGGTGTTTTCCATTTCTCCCTGCACTGACATTCTAAAGGACATGAGATTCAGTTGCAAATGGACTGATTCCCAGTCCATTTCAGGATGAGGTATTGATTATATCTCAGTTATCGACTTCTTTCTTGTCAGCAGGATTATTGTTGATGCTTTGGATTTTTGCCTCTTTTTATAAGACATTGTTGCAGAGTAATTAAAACTTCAGATAATAGTGCACACCTGAATTCCCAGTGGCTCAGGAGACTGAGGCAGGAAGATCACAAGTTCAAAGCTAGCCTCAGCAACTTAGGCCCTAAGCAACTCAGTGAGATGCTGTTTCAAAATAAAAAATTCAAAAAAATTAAATCAGATAATAGAAATCACTCTCCAGACTTGAACCCTAGCTCTGCAGCTCCTCAGCTTTCTGTTTCTGGACCTTAGCTTTGCATTTATAAGAAAATGATGATGATGACCCTGCAGGAAACGTTGATAATTTAGTATATTTTTTTGACAGAATCTTACAGTTCCCCCTGGGCCAGGCACAACTCAGTGGCCCATCTACCAGGTAGTCCCACGCTTGCCTCCACAAATTTCTAGCACCAGTCACACCAGGGGATATGCAGGCTGCAGGATAGGGGTGGGGCTTATGCTGTGACCTCAATCCCTGCTTGGGTCCCTGGGAGTTCCTTGGCACTCAGAAACACTTGAGCCTGGGCCTCTTCACCGACTCTTGGTGTCATCTCAAAAGAACAGCTCTTCTGTGGCTAACTGGCTGGGGGATAGGAGCCGAGGCAAGGCCTTCCTGGGTGGCATTCACCCCCAGGTGGGAGCAAGTCTGAGACCTACTTATGCACCCACCTCCTCCTTTCTTCAAGAGGACCTCGCCTACGTGTCAGAATCAGCCTCAATGCTGACAGTGACCCTCCTCAGTTTAGTACTATAGCTTTGAGACTCTGGTGGCCCAGGACCCTGTGGTGGCTTCCTATATTCCAGGGATTAACACCTTGAGGGTGCTATAAACAGTCTGTGGCCTCTAGAGGGGTGCCCCTGACCACTGGGAGACAACAGGCCATGGGAGAACATCCTCTGTGCTTATCTGGTCACAGAGGAACAGTACGCTTCCCCCGGCCACACCTCACCACACACCCCCTTCTCCAGTAGTTTCAGCTTGTGGAAATCCCAAGAAATCACTTTGTCCACACAAATGAACTCCACCATGTAGCCAGTATCATCAGCTCTTTTTTACAGAACTAACATGAGCCCAGCTCAGCTCGTCAGCCTCCACCTGGACTCTGAACTGCCCAGCCCCTCAACAAGACCAGGTGTGGTGGTGTTGAACCTGACTGGTACTGAAAACCAAGATAGATGGCAGAAAATCCTGTGACAGAACTTGGGCAATGGGACAAGATTCTGACTTTAATACCTGTGGCTTCAAGAAGAGTGTCTAGATTTGTCTGTTATCTACCTAATAACCTGCAGTGAGTTGGCAGTGGCTGAAGGAAGCAGAAGCTGGGACAGATGCTGCTGGGTGTGTGATTCAGCAGTTTCTGGAGTCCTTCCCTATGGCCAGGCTGATGGAAAGTGAAATGTTCTTGCCTTCTCACTGTGTTGGAAGCTGTTCCATTGCTAGCAGGGGCTACTCCACTGAGAGAAAGGGGAGAAGGGAGCATATGATTAATTGGTTTCCTGAGAGGAGCGCCTACAAGCAGGAGAGGGAAGGAGTCCCTTCCCAGGGGCCAAATCCTCCTGCAGAGCAGGCCTTGCCAGCACTGGTCCCCATGATACTGAAGCGCAGAGACCCAAGGGTAACTCCGTTCTTTACTGACAGCCCATGTGGACTCAGAGATGGGACTGTTTCGTGAAGCAGTCCCCTGGCCTGGTATCTGCTCCCAAAAGCATAGCCTTTCAAAGACCAGCTGCAGCCCCTGCGGGCCCTTGTGTTCCCTCTGGCCCCCACTCCACTGTCACTTCCTGCCCTCCATGGGCCACAGCTAGCACAACTTAGGGTTGGAATTGGCCTTGGGCCCACATCAGTTCCTTCCTCCGTTTGTCCTCCTTGAACTTCTTGAGCAGTTGTGCTAGGCATTCTATCTTGGTCTTTCAGTGCTGCCAGATGGAAAAGCTGAGCAGATCCTGGCCAGCATGCTTCTGGTTCTCTCACTCCCCAGCATCTGCATGCTGCCTGCCTTAGTCCAAGGACACACCCTCACCCTGCCCTCCTCGTCAGGGACTCCCTCTTTCTCCTTGGCTTTAGCCTCTTCCTCAGCTATCTTCTGATCAGAGCCTCCATGAATGTGTCTACTCACCTCTCAGGGCTTGAGGTCAGGCACCAAATCTGCATAGTCACTGATCCACTTGTGAATGTCACCCTTTGCAGGGTGACATGTCACTACTTTGACTTTCTGAAGATACCAGCAAAGGGTCATTCAGGATCAAGGCAGCCAACACTCCACTGACCTCTGGAACACTATGGAACTGGAACCCTAGAATGGACTTTCAGTGAGGAAACTTTATCTTTGACTCCTTCTCATCACTTGGCAGGGTTCAGCTTCTTTTGCAACTGCACAGATTGGATAGGGCCACAGGAGACAGTAGGGTCAACTGGCACTCCTCTGTGTGTGGAGGGGAGCACATTGAGTATAAAAAGTATGCTTCTGGTGGGGAGGGGAAGAATAGAAGTTCAGTGGATTAGACAAAGGGGAATGAAGGGAAGGGACCAGGGATAGGAATAGGAAAGATGGTGGCATGAATCTGACATAACTTTCCTATGTCCATATGTGAATACACCACAGTGAATCTCACCATCATGTACATCCACAAGACTGGGATCCTAATTAGAATAAGATACACTCCATGTTTATATACATACATCAAAATAAATTCTACTGTCATGTATAACTAAAAAGCACAAATTTTAAAAAGGATATGCTTCTGAGTCCAGGTAGACTGGGTGCTTTCTCCAACTCTACATCCTCTCACATAGAGGTAATAAGAAGCCTGCTGCTTTTC
>JAJEJO010001347.1:0-36548 GCA_020662805.1 Glaucomys volans | reverse complement strand
ACTCCCCCAACTTCCATAACTCTGTCCTGCACATAGTAGAAATTTTATATCAATGATTTTAGTATAGCCAACCACCTTCAGATAACACAATTCCAAGTAAGCAAAGAAATGAAAAATCTAAGTGGCTTCCTTGCCTCTTCACTTTCACCTTTTCCGTGGAAGGAAGTGAAAAGAAATCTCAGTGAGTTTTGTAGCTGTTATTGGAAATGAATACTAAAAAAATAATAAAATGTCATACAATTGAAGAAAATGTAATTTGCATCAGGATTATAAAGTTGAAGATGTGGTTGTTTTTTCAACCTTAAAAATCACTATGTCTGGATTCTTATTAGGATTGAAATTTAAAAAATGAAAGTGTATATGGAAAGATCCATGGATAGGAGCTCTACGGTAATCACTTATTTTGAAGGATCAAATGGTCAAGGATCACTTTGAGTCAACACTGAATGAACAACCAAAGAACAAGAGGTTTGAATTTTTTCAGTTGGAGAAATCTACCCATAGTAAATTCCATCAGAAGGTTCTGTCTCTATTGAGTGGTGATCTTTTCCAAGTGCTTTAACAAGTTATGAAAACATAAATTCTTTCACAGTGAGAAATACAGAGAATGGCTTCCTCCAGAACATGAAAATAAGGAAGATATAAACAATACTCTTAAAAATTAAATTTTAACATTAACACATAATGAACCTTCAATAAAGTCATGTTGAAGGGTGAGAATTACCTCCAGGTTATGGTCAGTATCTTCTCCCTTTCCACCTTGGCTCCTTGTCCCAGCCACAATGGCCCTTCTGTCTATCCTATGTCAAACTTAGGTCTTCCATCCTTTATTGAAAGTATTAAACAATATCTGATTAGAAAGACATACATGTTCTTCAATGGAAAAATTTGATATCAGAAGAAGTCATTCTCTTAAAATCAATGTATAATTCAGTGGAATATGAATTATAATTTCAATGGGAATTTTAAATATATATAAAAGTATATATAAGTCTAAACACTGAAGAAAATTATTAAAGATAAGATTATATGCAGGGAGTTTATCCTAGATATTAAGCATACTATAAAACCACTACCGTTAGAATAATATAGTGCTGGTACAGAGATGTACAAATAAAGCAGTGGAGTACAACAGCGATCCCAGAAATAGATTCTGGCAAATATATATTAAAATATAACATAGAATAGAGGTCATATTTGAATTAAGTAGGAAAAGAATAGTTTGTTTGATAAATATTATTTTCACATGTCTATATATATTGAAAAAAAATGGAATCCCTAGCTCATACCACATTCCAAACTAAATTCCAGATTAAAGACCTAAATTTTTAAAATAATAAAATCCATATAATAAAAGCTTCCTCTTGTCAGCAATCTCAAAACTCCTTTACAAAGCCTCGCTGTCCACATCACCATGGCCACCAGAGGACCCACTGTCCATCTCCTTACAGTGCCAGTCATCCTCTCAATTAAATAGTTTGGTGAGCTAACTGCAGAGGTTGCTCTCAATCCAAAGCAGACCTTCCTGTTTCTGTGTTTTCATGACTCTCTTTCTCTGAAGGGCCTTGCTTAGGAAGACTTTACTTTCCCAGAGAAGAGATGTCCTGGAAATTTTAAGGTAAAACAGACTCCACCCGTTCCTGATGCTGTTACTACAAAACATATGAGATGCCCTTTCATTGTTTCTCAAGATGTAAAGCAAAATGGTTAGACTAGAAAACTTTGTGCCCTTCTTCCAGAAGAGGAAAACTTACCAACATTTGCCCAGGGGGTTAGATTAGTCCTCCTTTTCCTCTTCTACTCTTTGTTTTAACCAATATGATGTTAGTACGCACAACACAAGCAGAGGCTTGAGATTTGTTTACATGGTTGAGTGTGTCTTTGCCATTGCCATGAGCAGCATTCTTTGAAAAACTGCTAACTCTGTAACTTAGGTCCCAAAATGAACCACAAGGAGAAATATACTCCAGTCAACTCTCAGAACAAAAGGACAGCTCTCCTAGCTGACCCATGTAGATCCATGAGAAAAATAAATAGCAGTATGTCACTAAGATTTTATGATTGTTACAAAGCTATAGTTGTCAGCTAAATACAGTTATGATGTTTAAATTAATATGCATAGATTCCAGGTATGGGATGAGAGGCTAGGAAATCCCATAGGAAATCTTTCTTTTATTTATGATTCAAAATTGGAAAAGACATTCTAGCTATTGATCTACTCAACCATAATGCACATTTTAATCCAACATGGGGAGTGCTATTATGTAAAAGACACACAGTTCCACAGGAGGATACTTTGAGAAGCACATATTTCCATACCTAATACTTCCATACTTCCATACTAGGGAGACTAGTAAATCTGAAAAAGAAGTCTGAGTTGAGACCTGAAAATGAAGAGCAGTTAAGAGGTTGCGAAAGCACATGTTCTGACCAAGGGTCAGCTTTGCAAGATTCAGAGATAAAGGAATGTATGGCATATTGGGAAATTTAAAATATCATTATATCTGAAGAAAAGAAATGGTGGAATGAGAGAGAGAAATGAGGGAAGGAAAAAAGAAAATAGTCCCAAATATAATTATTGCTTCTTTTTTCCTCATTTCTTTTTCTGTGAAGAGCAGAACATTATGCTTTTGGTACAGGAAGCACATTTTTTGCATGACTTTTCTTGTTTGTGCAGTCCCCTGCAAATTTCTACTCAGATATCAGAGAGTAGTGACCTACAGCAATATATGGATATTATTCAAATAATGTAAGCAAATATTGGCTCAAAGATAATTTTCTTTAAAAATAACAATATGTAATGAAGTTCGACATACTTGAGACCTTTTAATGCCTGATTCTTGAGGAGTTTACAATCTGTTGGGAAATAGAGGAGAATAAGGTATTCACCAATGAATCTAAGGTACTAAATTTTAAATTTTAAATTTAAATTTTACATTTTATTTTATTTGGGGGTGGTACCAGGGATTGAACTCAGGGACACTCGACCATTGAGCCACATCCCCAGCTCAGTGCCTCACTTTTGCTGAGGCTGGCTTCAAACTTCAAATCCTCCTGCCTTAGCCTCCCAAGCTGCTGGGATTATAGGCATGACCCTGCACTCAGCTAAATTTTACATTTTAAATGCCTGTGGGCCCCCAGCTATTTTTGCTTCAGCCTCTTCCCATCTATGTAGAATCGTCCTTCCACCTATTTCAACCAGCCAAGTTCAAATTCTCTTCCTACTTTCCAATCTCCACAAGTAATTTTCTCCAGAAAATACCCAGGGTTCATTCCTACGAAATTGGAATTAGCTGATAAATCTTAAATGGCAAGCCCCCAAGGGACATGTATATTTTAATGGAGTGGTGAGACACTCAACTAGGAATATCATTCAGGCATCAACTGAAGGGTGACAGAATGGGATCTTCCTATTCTCATTTTATCTAAGCCTTTCTGAGAGGTAGAAGGAATCTATCCTTCATTCCTTTCAGATGTCTAATTGAGTCTCATTATTTACAGTAGTGATAAGTCAACATGAATCCTTGAATTCTCTAGTAGTGAATACTGAAGCATTGCTCCTAGGGAAAATGGAGAGTTAGGTTCCTGAAAGCTTTTGGCCACAACATTTTCATCAACTAATCAATACATGACCTTGTTTTAGGTATGTTTCTATTTAAAGACACCTTGCTTAATATATATTGCTAATTGATTAACATTGAACTTCTGGCCAAAAGCACTATAAATGATGCTTGAACGAAGCTTATCTAATACATGTATTGACTTTGTACCACACATCACAGCCTTATTATGCTTAGGAATGCCAGACAGCACTTTGGTACTACGCTTGGGAGGCACTCTTAACAGCAAAATCATCCACAACAAACACAAATATGTAAAAAATATGATACTAAGCCAGCCATGAAAAGGACACTTGTTTATACTCTATGAGCTGAAACAGGAAGGCTGAGTGTCTCCATGTTCAACCTCAGCTGGGAGTGTATGCTGTGGGTGGCTACAATTCTTCAGCCTGTCTGTGAATAACTGAGAAAGCATGTTGAGTATTGATTTGGGGTGACAAATACATTTCATGTTATTTTGTTTATTCATTTATTTTGGGGGGGTACTGGTGATTAAACCCAGGGACACTTAACCACTGAGCCACATCTCCAGACTTTTTTACTTATTTTTTTTTTAATTTTGAGACAGGGTCTCACTAAGTTGCTCAAGGCCTCACTAATCTGCTGAGGCTGGCTTTAAACTTGTGGATCCTCCTGCCTCAGCTTCTTGAGTCATTGAGATTGCAGGTGTGTGTCACTGCACCCAGCACAAATACATTTTAGAAGTAGGTAAGTTTGCAAATATCGAATTCACAGGTAATGAGGACTGAATACATAAGCACAACATATTGTTTACCTCTCTGCCTCATCTGTGGTTTACACAGTGAGTCAACACTCTCCAGGAATCACATACAGAGCTGTTTCTGCTTCTACTAACACATACTGGCATTCTCTGCATCCCAGAGTCTGCTAGAACATTTTGAGTAGATACCAGTAATATAACATATTGGTCACTTTTGGAGATTGCTTGCATTTTGTTATTGTGTAAGAGTGACTATACCCACATAAATAAGGTCTTATAGATCCATTTTACATATCAATGTGCATTCCCAAGATGTTTAAATGACTACAGCTTATTATTCAAGGGATTGAATGTATCTTGTTCTTTATATACAGTGCTATTTTCAATCTCTTTGAGAGATGAATGACTTCTCCCACAAGTGTAAGGCAATACCTCTTTATTCAGTCAGTATGTGCTTCTGAAATGCTGTCAAATATTGTTCTGACTTGCTCTATGGTCAACTTTTTGCACTAGGAATTAAGATTTCCAGAATCCCTTTTCCTGTATGGCTCTGAGTTAAAGTAGGCAAAAGTAAGGTTGTATAAAATTTGGGAGGTGGAAGGGAAGCAGCACCCATCATGCTCTGAAGGTCATAGTTGGTTAGAGGTGGTGAGACATCCATGCAGAAGTGTCAGCCACTTCCAACGGACCCTCATTCTCCTCGTCTCCACATCCAGTACTTTAGCTCCTGTTGACAAAGAGCAAACCCAGGCCCACCACCAGATATGTCTCTGCAGACTTACAGAGGCAATGGCCACAAAGAGCCAACAACCTCCCATGACAACTCTACCAGCTCCCCTTTGTGGTTTGACTGCAGTCACTGAGCCTGCCAAGATCCAGGGTTCCCTTGGAAGCTCTGCCTTATTCACCAATGCCAGGGCTGCTAAGTGACCTTCTCCTGACCCCTCAGCTCCCACCTCCCATTGCTTCCCCAGCTCCTTCTTCATTGATAAGATCTAATTCTCTTAATAAATTTCTTCTTCCATAATAGGCATAGCGGCTCTGGTGTCATGACTCATACACAATTATCAACTTCCGATTTCTCCTTTCAATGGCAGGCCTTACAAAGCATGTAACAGACATTCCTGTGGACAAACGAAGACACAGAGCTGGAAAAAGATCCTTGCTGCTTGCAGAGTGGTGTTTGGAAACCTCATGTCCTCTAAAGAATCACCCTGAAACCAGCTAAATGCCTCTGTGCTGTGATTCCTGCTTACTATGCCTTGAAAACAGATATGCCTTGTGTTTGCATTGCTCCTTACAACCTATAAAGCACATATTGTAGCAACCATCAATATAGGAGGGGAATTGGTTTCTCCAACCTATAGATGAAGAACCTAAGAAAGGTTAAGGTCATGGGGCAGACTCAAGACTCAAACTCAAGCCTTCCGACAGACTCCATTTCACTTGGGAGACTCAAACACAAAATTGAATGTAAAATACTGAAGTAGGCACCTGTTGTCAATGGCTAATACCTTGATGGCAACAAATTTTCAGTACGACAGCTTCTCCCTTGGTAATCTGATTTATACCCTACCATTAGCCATCTCCATTAAAAAGAAAAATTACAGGCACTTTCAGAAGGGCAAGTGGAACAAAATCAGGTCTCAGAGAATTTTATGGGGCCAGAAAAGACTTAAGTAATTATCTAACATAGTAGACTCCCTTTAAAAATAAGGAGTCTAGTCTAAGACAGCCTTGCTTCTCAAAGTATGGTCCCCAGATCAGGAACATCAACATCCTCTGTTAGTTGGTTAGAAATACAGTCTCAGGCCCTATCCCAGCCTAGTGAATCAGAATTTCCAGGGATGGGACTCAGTAATCTATGTTTTAACAAGTCTTCCATGTGATTCTTTCAGAATCACCGAAGTTTGAGATCCACTGAGCATAATTAACTTGCAATAAATCCAGCTCCAAGTTCAATACTTTTTCCACTATACCAAGTTGCTAGAAAAATACCAACATTTTCTCTCACTGTTCATTCGCCATTTCTTTAGGCAGGTCATAGTTGAAAGTATTTAGTTTGAATTATGCCAAGATTATAACAAGTCTTTAAGAATTTTTAGAAAAGTTTTTGTCTTATAAAATCCTTTAGCTATTGATTTAAAAATAAACTGTAAGGAATTCTCTCCTACCATATTATCCTATAGCTTTCTCTCTCGTTCCTACTGACTTGTTCTCAACTACTTCTTAGAGCCAAAGAAATAAGTTATGTTTTGGTCTCTACCTTGATAAGATAAAACAAAAACAATTACCATACTGAATAATCTTAATGTTTCTGAATGCAAATCCTAAGTTATTCTGCTAGTCATCTCTTTATTAAGCCTAAACTCCAAACTGCAAAAGAGCCCGACGTAGTTTATTTTAGTAACTAGCTCAATCTTCTCCAAAGTTATCCTCCACAAACCTAGGACAGCATCTCTCCTAGAACTTCAGACAGTTTGAGAAGGCCCTTTAGGTGCTATTATCGCAAACTGTTTCAGGTGAGTGACTCTGTTCAGGTTTTTATACTATTGCAGAGAAGGCCCACCTGCCAGGACATGGCAAAGGGAAGAGGGGGTTGTACGATGTGTCCCTGGATTGGCCTTTATTTTGAAACCTGCGGATCATTCCTGTGGATGCTTGCTATAAAGACAACTACTAGAACAAAATTCTGTCTGCCTAAAGCTGCCCTAGTGTCAGAACAAAAGACATTGTCAAAGAGTTCTTTCCAATGAGAAGTCCTATATGCCATGTGCCTCACCAGATCACTGTTCTCTGGGGACCTGTCTCTGGAGAAAAATACTTCACAAATAATATCATGAGAATGCACAGAACAGGTGGCAGTGGCTCAAATTGAAAACAAACTTTGAAGACTATCTCAGTACATTTTCTTCCATCATTTTCTATTGTTTCAATGTTTGTGTCTCCCCAAAATCCATACATTGAAATTTAATCTCCAATGTTGAATTATTTAAGAGGTGGAACATTAGGGAGATGATTACTCTGTGAGGGCAGAGCCCTTATGAATGGGATTAGTGCCCCTAAAAATGAGGTTCAGGAGAGCTTGTTTGCCCCTTCTGCCATATAAGGACACAGAAGGCACCATCTTTGAGGCAGAAAACAAAGATGGCGCCTTGATCTTGAACTTCCCCAGCTTCCATCACGATGAGAAATAAACTCCAATTATTTATAAATTACCCAGTTAAAAATGGTTTGTCATAGCAACTCAAACATACTAAGATACTCATCCTTACAGAATATCAAGGAATCATTAAATTTTAAACATTTCCATCTATTATTCCTGTCAATCTTCCAGACATCAAAGGTAGGATTTCAGCATAAACTGATTCATTTTTTTCCAAAGACTCCATAAAGTAAAACAATTTCTGTTCCCTCTCCACAATTTTTTATGGATGATTTTAAACTTTGAAAGTTTTCCAAAACAATTAGCAGTAGAATAAATACTTCTGTCAAACAAAATCTTATGGTTGAACAAACAAAGCAAACAAAAATTATAAGCTAAATTTAGAAGCAGCAAAGCATATAAAAATAAATCCTGAAACAACATCTATGTAAATTCCTATGTGAAATAGTTAAAGAAATATTCCACTAATTACTTTTCTGACCTTGGGTAAGATACTTACCTTCACTGGGGACAATAATACACCAACCTTACCTTTAATATTCATTGTAGTACAATAACAATGATTTTTGAAGTGTTCTAAAATGTAGTATAGATGTTCCGTTTACATTTTGGCTTGTTGTTGTTGTTATCATAGCTCAGAGAGCCATGATATTGTCATTTGTGTAACTTCAAAATTAAACTAGAATGTACCCATTTTCTTTGGAAGAATTAGGCTATCTCATGACACTGCAAGCTATCTATTTTTTTTTTCTTTTTTGCTGTAAGCAAAATTGAATTTATTTCAAAAGTCATATAATTGTATTTCCATACAAGAGGATCATAGATTAATTTCTTTTATTCTACAGCTATTACTAATAAAAACACGCAGATGCCATTTTTATCTCTTTTTGTTTCATACTTATATGGTGGATCCAAAAAAGATCCAAAGAGTGAACATGTCATTCCTTATGAAAACGGAAAACATGATTGTAACCTTCCATGTGGTTCATGCAGCTAGTGTGTCCTCCATTTTTGGCAAGGATCTTTGGTTTATGCAAACATGTTTTGCTCATTTGCTAGAAACCACAAACATTGAGTCATGGTGATTTTGAGTTAGTTAGAAGGAAGTGTCCATTTCATTTAATCCTCTCATTTCAACATTGCAGGAACTGAGGGTCAAGAAAATAATGAGACTTGCCAAAAGTTACACAGCTACTTAGTGGCGGGGCCCAACTCAAGTAATCCTAAAATCCACAAGGGAAAAGCCCCTTGGCAAAAGACTCTACCATTTGTCTTCTAAATTCAGCCATTCATTTTTATTCATGGCTCTTCTTCAGGTTTCATTTCAGCAGTGAGAAACCTTGCTTTCGTTTTTAAGTTTTTGCTTAGCATTCATTTCACTGTTTATAACTTATCTGCCTGGGGCTTAGGTGAGGATACTTTGCCACTGCTTGCCTAATGAATGGCAGTTCATCAAAATAAAACTCCAAACTAAAACTCCTTTTTTCTCCCTCTTTTTAGCAATCAATTCTTTAAATCTTCCAGGAAAACATGGGGTCAATTGTTAAAAACAGATATTCCAGGGTCAGAGAAGCCTAGACTGAAATCTCAGTTCTGCTCTTGACTTGATGATAGAATAATTCTTAAAGCTGTTCACTAAAGTTCCCTCCACATTTTCTGTTACTTCTTGACATTTTCCCTACTTAAATAGATAAATTTTGGTCAAAGGGGAAGAGATAGTATAGCCAAAGAGCAAAGAAAAGCTTTTGAATTGTCGAAGTTTGGGCATTGGGGCCACAGAGCCCTAGGCAGCTTTGAGGGGCCTTGAGAGATACATAAAGTATGATAATTTAAGAGTGAGATGAAAAATACTCCTACCATCTCAAAAACCTGGTGTTAAGTGGATAAAAAGCCAGAGGCAAGAGTATATACTCCATGATTCCATTGATGTGAAACTCCAAATCAGACCAAAACTGATAAATACAGATAAAAATTAAAAAAAATTGTTGGGGAAGGAAGGCATTTTCTAAGGTAACAGAAATGTTCTACATCCTAATATGGATGTGACTTAAACAACTGCAAACATTGGCCAGAACTTGATGAACTGCATACTTAAAATCTGTATATTTTAATATATGTAAATTATACCTCAATAAACAATTTTTAAAGGAGACAGAGGCCAGAGGATTCCAAGCTCGAGGCCAGCCTCAGTAGCTCAGTGAGTCCCTATCTCAAAACAAAACAAAAAAAAATTTTTTTCTCTCTTAAAGGGTTGGGGATGTAGCTCAGTAGTAGAATGCCCCTGGGTTCAATCCCTGGTACCAAAGAGAAAAAAAATTTTAAAACAAAAGAAGCCTTGAGACAAGGATAAAAAAAAGAATCAGGAAGCAAATGCAGCTTAGATGCTGGGCATGGTTGTGTTCTCTGAAAGGAGGAATGTAATGTCCACAGCCCAGTTGTGACAGGGCAGGGGATAGGTTGCCAAGAGACCAAAGAAGACACTCAGAGATGGGACGAGGGACATGAGGCTTGTTGAGAAATGCTTACAGGAAGAACCAGTGGTGATGGACTGGACAGGGGTTTCATCAGAATGTCCAGTGGTAACAGGCTGGACAGGAGCACTCTCATTTCAGGTGGTGCTTAGCCAGAAAATAATACCTCATCCTCCCATGATGCTTTGTCCAATGGCAGCCGGCTGTAAGAATACTTCCCTCTCCATGGTGTTCTGCTCCACACCATTTACCACAGGGAGGGGTTTATAAGTTAGGTTGCAGAAGCAGCATCAGCTTAGCTTGCTGTGTCCCACTAAATGGCCAGCACCTCAAAGAATTTGGCGGGCATGCAAGAAAGTAGCTTTCTTCAAATAACACTAACTTGCCCTTATTCCCAGCATACCTGAGAGAGAGTCAGTGTCCTTTGAGATAATATTCATCTGGACATTCTGGCCCAGACTTACTCTCATTGTTCCCTTAACTTGACTAGGCTGTTGGGAACAGAGGGACACTTCAGGGACACAGTGTTTAACTGTTCTCCTTTTCTCCGAGGGGAACACAGGGAACATCTCTAAGTCTTGCACCTTTCCCTCCCTGAGGGATAATTGGAGGAAGGGAGAGGATGGAAACCACAAGATAGTTTTGGGGGCGTATGAGAAAAAAAGTGGACCTTACTCTCCTTTCCCAGGCAAAACTGCATGGAATGGCATGCATGAGATGTCTGCATGGTGCTGTGAGGACAGCAGAACATTTCCTTTGCAACTAAGAGCAGCTGAGATACAGCATTGAGATCTTGTCCCTTTTTATGAAGTAGGGACAGGACATCCTACAAGCAGCAGCCTGCATGGACCAATGACTGAAGACCAAGGAGACACAGCATATCTCAGCAGATCTAGCAGGAATAGATGATGACATGAGGGCCATATTCCCTTCCCATGAGTGCCTTCACCACCACAGAGCACCCTCCTCCACTAAAATAAGATGCCACCTTGAGAAAAGGGAGAATCTCCAAAGTAACTGAGATTACATTTTTCACCACCTACTAGAATCTGAATCTCATAATACAAATAAAGATGTCAGTATAAAATAAAGTTGCATTTCATATACGCTTTAATTATTGAACTAGAATATGTCAGCTCTATTCAAGCCATGTGACTGTAGACAGGTAGCAACCTCATTTGAAAAAGAGGAGCACTACTGTCTACTTTGCAGAGCTGTTGTAAGGAGTTGAGCTACAACATGCAAGTAGCTGACACATAGCCATTTGTATATGACTAATAATATTCCAGAAAAAAATTCCCAGGCATTATTTGACATAACCAGAAACTCTTTTTGCTGAACTATTTTTCTACTTATTTTTTTTTCATGTGCTAAGGATGAAACCCAGGGCCTCATGCTTGCTAGGAGAGTGCACTACCACTGAGCTACACCCCAGGCCTGCTTTCTACATATGTAGACATACCGTATCTGACAGTAGGGCAAGGGCTGAGTTTCCCTGCATGAAAATAAACTAAAACACTCATTATTAATTCATCTATCCAACGTGTTGCACATTGACATACAAACCATAGCAAGAAGTTCATGGGAAGGATGGAGAGGATAAAAGGGATAAAGATGACCATGATGTGGATCCACAGAGAGCAACACCCACCCACCCAGTTTTTCACTTTAAGAGGCAGAGAATATCAGAAGAAATACAGAATACCACAATTCTAACCTAAGTAATGGCTGCCTGTGGTTTTAGCCAGTGGTTTGATTCTGTTCTAGATTAATCTAAAATACATGAGAAAAATGAGCCCCATGTCTGGCACAGTCCCACCACCCACCCAGGTCTAGGGATGAATCAGAGATGACTTTATTACTCATGGCACAGATTCTTCGCCACTAGCCACACATTAGAATTACTCCAATTTTGAAAAATACTATTGCCTGGGGCTCAGCCCAGTAGGTTTCAATTTAATTAGTCTGAGGTGTCACTGGGCATCAGAATTGTTTTAAAAGTCTCCTTTGATGATCTCATTGTAAAGCCACGGCTGACCTACTTCAGGCTACATCCACACACCCAAAGGCTCGGAATTCCTTCCCATCCCAAAGCAGATAGCATTCATGGGGTAACTGCAGACTGGGGAAAATCCATACTCCTTGATATTAACTTGATGGTCCATAATCAACTCAATGTTATAATTCTAACAAGAAAGAATGTGATCTTCACTGAGAGAAAACACTTGCCCTTGTTTTAGAGAGGAGAGGGCTGAGGCAAAGAGAAGAGGAGTAGCTTGACTCATTTCAGCTCAGTGAGTGAGTTACTGTGACTCAAACCTAGACATTTACTAATGGGATGAGTTTAAGTGCAAACTGGACTACCGGAAGCTTGAGAATATTATTCCTCACTTCCTGTAAACCATTCAGTAAAGCTCCCTCACATTGCCTTTTAGCCTTCCTCACCTTTGTTCATTGTTCACCTTCCTTGCGAGCTATAAGCTTTGTTAGGAGAGGAAGGAAGGGCACATCTGTCTTGTTCTATGAAAGAAAGAAAGCCTTGATCTTCTTTATTTAAAATAGAATTCCATCTGGGAGCAATGGCACACATCTGTAACCCCAGCAGCTTGGGGGTGCTGAGGAAGGAGGATGGCAAGTTCAAAGCCAGCCTCGGCAACTTAGCAAGGCCCTAAGCAACTTAGCAAGATCCTGTCTCAAAATAAAAAATAAAAAGGGCTGGGGATGTGGCTCAGTGGTTAAGCACCCCTGGGTTCAATCCCTGGTAGCAAAAAAATAAAAATGAAAAATAATTCCAGACTGAAACCCATCATATTATAAAGGATGAGTCTGATTTTATTTTATTTTATTTTATTTTATTTTATTTTATTTTATTTTATTTTATTTTATTTTTATTTCCTGGTGGTACCAGGGATGGAACCCAGGGTCCTGAAGAACAATAATACTGGGAGTAATGTTAAAGGCAAATGACTAATGTTAGGCTTGTTGATTCCATATAAAGAACAAGGGCAAAAAGTAAATGAGCAGCTACTGTTTCACTGTCAGTTGGAAGGGATAAAAACAGCAACATCAATGAATGAATGCTGAGCTGTGTTCCCACTGACATTTCAATATTATGCAATTAGGCACTTCTCAGGGGAAAGAAACAAATTTTAATTGGTGTCTTAAATTTTGAAGATAACCTGTGCCTCTGAGTAGAGGATCAGTGTGTTCCCAGTGGTAGATTACACAAAATTTGATCAAACCTCCAAACAAGGCTTATTTCCAAATTCCTGTTCTCTGTATCTTGAGAGAGAGAGAAAAACTCATCCTGATAGGCATGGCACATTTCTTACCACCTGCTTCACTGAGAGTGGATATTTCATAACATTATATGAACAGCAGAATCAATGACTCTGGGTAAAGTTAGTACTAAGGGGATTCTTCATGACACTCAAAATTATTTTAATTGAATCTCCAAAGTCTGTGGAAAAGAAATCTAAGCTGGCAGACACTGTGGGTAAATTCTCAACTCTGGTTCTTTCTAAGTGCCAAGCTGCCAGCATGATGGATTAGGGTAGATGGTGGGAAGTATCTTTGCCACTAGCTGAGGGAAAATATACTGGGATTTTTTGTTGTTGTTTTTTGCTTGTTTTACCAGAAAAAGTACAAGTGGAACATATACTACATAGAGTATATGAAAGCTCAATATTACTAAGATCTCAATTAATTCCCAATTAATCAATATATTAATTAAAATCTCATCAATCATTTTCATAGAAATTGATGAGATGATTCTAAAATTTCTTTTTTCCTACATTTTTTATTGGTGCATTATAGTTGTACATACTGATGGGATTTGTTGTTACATATTTGTACATGCATATAATACATGATATAACAACATTATTTGGCCAATGTGACTCCATAGCACTTCCCCAATTCTACAATTTCTAAAGAAATGCATAGGATCACAAATAGACAAATAATTTTGAAAAAGAGCAAAATTGATTAGAGGACTTTCATTAAGTAATTATAAGACTTACTATAAAGTTATAGCAGTCAAAAACGACAACATTTACATAAGCACAGACACACAGATCGATGGAATGAAATAGAGAAAATGACCCACACCTATGTCAATTGACTTTGAACCAATATGCCAAGGCAATTCAAGGAGGAAAGGAAAGACTTTTCAACAAATGGTGACAGAATAACCTGACATTCAATTGGAAAACATGAACTTTGACCCTTTACTCATATCAGACACAAAAGTAACTCAAAATGAATCCTAGACCTAAATGTAAAAGCTAAACGTCTAAGATTCCTAGGATAAAACATTTGCCAGCTCAAGACAAGCAAAGGTTTCTTAATAACATATAAAAGGTCACAGACTGTAATAATAAAAAATCAATAAATCACACTTCATTTCAAAAAATTGGGGAATCTGGGGATTAAACCAAGGGGTGCTTAAGCACTGAGCCAAATGCCCAGTCCTTTCTATTTTTTGTTTGGAGACAGTGTCTCATGAAGTTCTGTAGGGCCTCACTAAGTTGCTCAGGCTAGTCTCAAACTTGCAATCCCCTTGCCTCAGCCTCTCAAGTTGCTCAGATTACAGGTGTACACCTCTGTGTTCTGTAACATCATTGAAATTTAAGTGATTTGCTCTCTAAAATATAACATTGGAAAAATAAAAATATTTAGAATATGTGTGTCTTACTAAGAACTTATAAACAGCATATAAATATTAACTGAAAGTATCTTTGGGGGGATTTGGACAAGGACTATGTATTAGATTATATCTGTGTTTCTCAACCATATTATATACATATATTTAAGTACCATGCGTATATCTGTGCTTTAAATGTAAAAAGAATAAGATTTTTTACATGCATCCCCAAGAAAATAATGTTCATTTGTCAAGAATGCAAGCGTTATATTGTTTTTTAATTTTGCAAAATGGCAAGCAAATCCAGTGATTGGTATATAAGTTAATACTGTTCTCTCAACTCTTCTATACTACAAAGAAAAATACAAAGAAAGGATGTTAATATAGGTAGCTTGGTGATGGGGAATGACATGGTTTAAAAAATTACTCTTTGTATTCCTCTGCGTGGTTGACATTTCAGATATGAATCATATATCATTTATAAAAGAATGATAAGGTTATTGTTTTAAAATATAATAATCCATTTTTAGCAAACTAAGAATAGAAAGAAATTGATCTAAGGATTTAGAAAACTTATTATTCACAAAACAATTTAAAATAATATACAGGTTAATAATAAGAATAATGGTCATTCTATTGCATACCCACTTGAAAAAATTCTTCAGCATTATCTACTAAAATACCAAAGCACATAATATACCATCATCAATTTATTCTATTTTTAGAAATATAGCCTAGAAAAGTTTTGTACATGTGCACCGAAGACAGTTATGATCATAAAAATAGAGCCACGTTTGGGCTGGGGATCTAGCTCAGCTGGTAGAGTGCTTGCCTTGCAAGCACAAAGCCCTGGGTACAATCCCCAGCACCGCAAAATAAATAAATAAATAAATAAAATAGAGCCATGTTTGTATTAGCAATAAATAAAGGAATAAAGAAATCAATCCAAACATCTATCAGTAGATTAGATGTGTAAATCATAGTATGTACGTACATAAAATAGAATGCTACTCAACAGTGAGATAAATTCTCAGTCTCCTGTCTGCAGACTCTAATCCTGATCCTAGACAATGTCATATTAGTGCTTATGACAGGTCACAGGGAGGATCAAGCTAGAAGAAGAAACTGACCAACAGAATCCCAAACCTTGGAGCAACTCAGGAAGCATACTCTGATGACAACCTCACAGACAAAGGACTACACATTTTTATTTCCCTGGGTCAACAGTGTCTCACTTCTCTAGTGTTTGAATTTATCACTATAAAATGAGTCCTAAAGAAGAAGCTTTCACATTCAATTTTGTATCAAATGCACAAAGTCTGGAGTTAGATTAAATCTCTTCTTAGTGCCCTGGGTCTTTTGATCAAAATAGAAGTGGTTCTTTTCTTCTTTCATTGTGAAACATAATAGCATATGTCTTATGTGAGAATTGCAGTCAATTTTTCAATAATAATTTTGCTTTCCATTCAACCTAAATAAAAGCTCACCGTTTCAACCTTTATGAACACTGGTTCATGTGAGGGTCACAAGTCTTCTAAAAGATTACAATTTGTTAGCATCTTCTAGTTAGCGTTGACATTATTATACACCACCACACTTTTCCTTGTTTATAACATTGTGAACCTTCTTAATTTAACCTAGTATACTTCCCCCTAGAAGCTAAAGTTAAGACCCAGAACATCATCAAAACACCTCAAAGACACTTCTTTTTTTGATCTTAGAAAATTGAGTTGTTCTTTTATTCTCCCACACGCAACCTCCAACATGGCTTCCCTGAACTGAAAGCAGATCACAGGCCAGCAGAAGTGGCTTCACACTTATCTTTCAAGTCAGTGTGTGTTAGTCACCATGGGCTGCCAAAACCAAACATCACAAAGCTGATGACTTAGACAATAGACATTTATTGGCTCATGGTTTTAGAGACTTCCTAGTCCGAGATTAAGGTGCTGGCCAATGCAATTTCTAGTAAGGACTCTTTTTTACACTTGTAGACTCCTCATTGTGTCCTCACCTGGAGGAGATAGAGAAAGAGAGGAAGAGAGTGTGTGGTCTGGTGTCCCCTCTTACAAATACACTAATCCTTTGGCAGAGTGCTTGCCTAGCATGCACAAGGCCCTGGGTTCAATCCCCAGGACCACCATGAAAAGTCACTAATCCTATAGGATCAGGACTGCATGCTTATGACCTCATTTAACTTTAATTGCTTCCTTATTCCAAACACAGTTGCACTGACTTGTAGGGCTTCACCAATTTTGAATGGGGGACACAATTCAGACCATGTCACAGTGCATCTTAAAGTATCTGTACTGAAGGGTCAGGATAGTTTTCTTCACTTTGTTAAGTCTCATTCTGTGGTAAACCAATACTTGTGTACAAATCTAACAGAAATGACTCCCTAGAATAATGAACTGGGGTAAAACCTAAAAACATGAGAGTTACAAGACTGGATTTCCCTTTTATTATTAGATTCAATAAACACAAAATCATTATGTAAATGACTTTTTAAAATACTTTTAATATAGTAAGATGCCTATAACATAAAATTTGCCCTTCTAAGCATTTCTATATGCATAATTCATTAGCAGTAAGTTTGTTCATAATATTGTACAGTCCTCCTTACTAGCCATTTCCAGAACTTTTCACCATCCCAAACAGGAACTCTGGACCCACTACACAATAACTCTTTATTTCTCCATCCCCTACCAGTCCCTAATAATCACCATTCAACTTTCTGTCTCTGAATTTGCCTATTCTAGGTGGGTCATAGGAGGATCCTATAGTATTTGTCTACTTATTCCTGGGTTCATTCATATTGTAGCTTTTTAAATGCTTCTAAGATACTTGCTTCCAATCTTTGTTCTTATTTGAGGGGAGTATTACCTTACAGTTTGTGGGTCAATGTAATCTCCAGATTGCTTTGAGACTACGCTTTGACTGGTGTGCCTCTAAGTTATTATGGAACCAGAAAAATACTTTATTAGACATTATTCCCCATTTAAAATCTGGGAAGGACTGAGCTTCATCAAAAAACAAAAGTCACTCATTTAGTAGGCAAGACCATCTGCACCAGACATACTTTCAGTGAAAAAGGAGAATCTCTTCTTGTCGTTATCTGCATGATTGTGTGGCCTGTGGAACATGGCCCAGATGGTGAGGTGATAGTCAGACAAGTAGTATTGATTAAAAATCACTAAAATTTTGGCACATGGAAAGCAGAAACCTCTCACCACAGGCAGTAATGATTTTTTCCTCTTTATAACCAAACCTCAAAGCTGTTGCTGCCTATTGGACCAAATTCAAAACATATTCCATCAGCCTTCTAAACAGCCTTGAGGATCACCCCCAGAAGGTTCAGAATGGTGGCCTGAGCCCACATCTGTCTCCTCCTCTTCCTAAGAGCCCCTCAGTCCTCTAGAATGGACAATTTCCAATCATTTTCCAGCCCACAATAAATCTCCTCCCTTTGCTGGCCTCAGAAATATTTGCTTCTCTCCTGTTCCATTATTTCACTTCACACTAGCAAAGTGACACTTTCCGGGGTTGGGGTTGTGGCTCAGTGGTAGAGTGCTTGCCTGGCATGTGTGAGGCCCTGGGTTTGATCTTCAGTACCACATATAAATAAATAAAAATAAAGATCCATTGACAACTGAAAAATATTTTTTAAAAAAACAAAGTGACATTTTCTCTTCAAAATAAAGGATTGAAGCAAGGAAATACTAGGACTTATTTGAGAAAACAAAAAGGTAATGGAAAACATGGGCTAATAAGTACATGTTCATACTGTAATAAATCATCTTGCCATATTCTCCCCTGATACTTAGATCCAGTAGAGGACTTAAGGGAAGGAAGAGAATGAGCTACTCAGAGTCTGTGCCTTACCCTTCTTGACTGCATTCTGGAGACCTCAGATCCTGGAACTTCCTGTCCAGAAGGCTTCCAACTGCTTCCAGAAACAGAGCAATCAAGCTTCCCCAAGACTTCCCAGCTAGTGTGCACTTTGATAGTCTCAAGGGGACACCAAAGAACTGCTCTGGACTGGGCTGCAAGGGGCTTTAATATGTGAGCTGAACTCTCCACACATGTGCTTGGGAGTCTTCTCACAGTGTGGGACGGATCCTCAAGTGGAAAGAGCAAGAGGCCTCTGTGCTGCCAGAATGAGGTATGGAGCCCAAGGAAAGCAAGAAGTCAAATCAAAACTGGCCTTCTGGATCATGCTGAAGGTATATCTGTGAAGTTCATGGGAAAGAAAGCACTTTACTTAACAGCTTGTTAGCTTGACTTATAGATTTTAAACTCCTAGACATATGGTATGTAGGCATCTATTGTATTTTTGCTTCAGATGCCACAAGTTAGCAGGATCCCATTTCCTTTAAACATCATCTCCCCCCACAATGACAGTTCACTTCCTCTCTCCTCTCCTTGCTTTCACCAGTATGACAGGGAAGGAACCAAGAAGACACAAAACTCTGTGCTCTAAAGTCTCCTGAAATATATTTTCTCTCTATGTAACTATATAATGAATTTAATACAGAGTTAGAGCATCTATTTCCTCTTATTTTCAAGTTAGGCATTTGTTGACATTCTGAATTCATTTTATTTTTGAATATGTAAAATATCCACGTCTTAAAAGTAGAAACTATATGAAAAGATTAATTCAGAAAAGTCTCGCTTTTTCCCTCCATTCTCTTCCCTTCCACTTCCCACTCCCCAGAGGCAGCCATTTTAATAAGATCTTATTTATCCTTCCAGCATGCCTTTCTGCAAACAGAAGCAAATATGTAGATGTCTCATCTCTCACCTTGTTACACAAATACATCCTATTGCAGACAGTATTCTGCATCTTGTGCTTTGTCACAACAAAATAGCCTAAATATACTCTACATCAGTATCTTTCTGTCCATTTTTATAGCTGCATAGAACTCCCTGCTATGAACATACCATGGGTTATTTTTGCTACTCCTATAGCATCTGTGATTGGATTTCCCCCGTTCTTTCACTGTTATAAATAATGCTGCAAGCAATAACCTTGTGCCTCTATCATTTCATAAGTATGCAAAAATATCTTTTAGATAGATTCCTAGAGGAGGAATTATTGGGTCAAACAGTAAATGCATTTGTAATTTCATGAACGGGTTATAAAATGCCTTCCTGTAGAAGTTATAGTTTGGCCTTCCCACTAGCAATGTTTTATGGGGATGGGGCTTGTTTTCTCTCAGCCTTGTCTACAGAGGCTGCTGTTAAGTTTTGAAATATTTGTCCATCTGATAGGTGAGCAATGGTTTCTCGTATATTTCATCATTTGGTAAACTTGGTCATCTTTTCAGATGTTTAAAGCCCAATTTACATGTATTTTGCTGTATTGCCCATTTTTCTGTTTTGATCTTGGTCTTTTTCATATAGGTTTTCCAAAGGATATTAACATTTGTTTCATAATATGAATTGCAAAACTTTTCCCATTTCTTTCATATGTCATTTTATTAATTTTATTTTTAGACATGCAAAAGTTTGGGTCTTTTTAAATATAGTCTATATGTGATCTAATCTTTTCTTATGTGGCCTTTGGATTTTGAGTGATAATTAGAAAGACTTTTGTTACTTTAGGATCCTAAAGGAATTCACATTTTCTTCTATTCTTTCTTTCTATTTTAAAACAATGGTAGAACTTTGAGTCAGGCATAATGGCATGCCCCTGCAATCTCAGCGACTTGGGAGGCTGATGCAGGAGGATCAAAAGTTCAAAATCAAGCCGGGCACAGTGGCGCATGCCTGTAATCCCTGTGGCTTGGGAGGCTGAGGCAGGAGGATCGCAAGTTCAAAGCCAGCCTCAGCAACTTAGCGAGGCCCTAAGCAACTCAGTGAGACCCTGTCTCTAAATAAAATACAAAAGAGGGCTGGGGATGTGGCTCAGTGGCCGAGTGTCCCTGAGTTCAATCCCTGGTTCAAAAAAAAAAAAAATTCAAAAATAATTTTAAAAGTGATTGGAGTGTTGCTCAGTGGTCAAGCACCCCTGGGTTCAAACACCAGTACCAAAAGAAAAAAGAAAAAAAAGGATGGTAGAGTTTTGATCCATTAGGAGGAATTTTTGGTGTGTGGCACTGACATCCATATGGAGGGTGTTTCATCATGGATGCCTGTACTTGGCTTAGATTTTCTAAGTGTTTCTAAGTGTTTTTAAGTGTTGATGTGCAGACTCAAGGCCTCAACAGTCCTGAGAATTTTCTCACTCTCATCAGTTACTTGCAATTAGCTTTGTCCATCAACTAGTCCAAAATACCTTCATGAATATTCATTTGCCACTACTTAGCTCCATTCCTTCCCCTAGAGACCCCAGGTGTCTCAGTTCTCCCAGGTACAACCCTTCTGTAGGTGGCCTGGTACCTGCCTTATGACACTAACAGAGCACTGAAAGTCCTACATTTCCAAGGGTGAGGGTTTTGGTCCTTGGTAGTATTTCTATTGCATATGGATCTGTTTGGGGCCTGGAAAGTATTTAGGGGTGTCTTGGGGTAAGGAATAGTAAGGAAAGGCAATGCTGCAAAATGAGTTGGTATATTACAAATTTCCTTGCTGTCCCCTTCCAACTTTCTTCTGGCCTCTCTTTTGTCTTGGTGTCATTGAATGAGGGTGATTTATCTTTCTCATCATTTGAGCATGTTTTTAAGAATTTTGAAATGTAACTCTGACTTTGGAAGTTTGCATAGCCGGCTTTTCTCTAGGAAAATGTACATGAGCTGTTTCCCTAACAAAGAAAGTGTTTGCTCTCCTTGAAAATTCTTTTTGTACTAAATAATGCAGCTGTCAGTCCTGGAGTTGGTTTCTCAAAAACCTACTGCCAAACAAACTGTTACTTCCTGATTCTGCCTACAATTCAAGGTGTTTACTCATTAACCAGTTAGTTATATATAAGCTTTGTGTACTTTTCAGTCAAGGCCAAATACCCCACAAGATCAGTCTAAATGGTCAAAAGTCAAGTTTCCTTTACCATCATCTAGAATTTTGCCTATTTTCCTGATTTTTAATCTGATCTTCTCTTTTAAATGTGGAAACTCATCATAAAATGAACCAACTTTTCCCTTGGACTGATCTTCATTTCAAAACGAAAAATGCATTGATTTTTGAAATGATTTTTGAAACTATAATTAGGGAGATGGGCATTTGTATTATACTTCCAGAGGGGAAGTTTTCAAAGTAGTTTTCAAAGAACTAGTGTTGGAAACCATTCCCCCAGATATTCTCACTGATCATAAAATTGCTGTGCTATTCCAATGCTTTATTGCCCTGGGATATCAAAACCCTGTAGCCTAAAAACTCCTTAAACAACAAGTACCAAGTTTAATTTTGAATATGCCCTTAAGCCATAGTATGTGGAAATTTATTGCATCAACTAAAGACTTTGATAATTACAATTTTTGGATATTATTTTTCATTTCCAATGTTTTAATTAATAAATCAAAGAAAACTGAATGCAGACAAAGTGGTCACTACAATTATATATACATATATATATACAGATATATGTATAGATATATACATAATAGAAAAAATGAGCTAAACCTACATATACATTCTATCTTTGTGAAACACGAGCAATCCATAGAAAATACTGTCTTGGTTTGGATTGTCCCTTGGAAGCAGACCATTAATCAAGGATTATAGTATAAAGAGTTTATTTGATGGGTCATCCTAGGAAATACCAGTAGTGGTGTGGATACATGAAGAATAAAAAAGAAGTCAATAAAGTATGTTATCAACTTATCAGAGAAATCATTTGGCCTTTGGAGTTTGGGGATTGGCTTATTTCACTTAGCATGATATTCTACAACTCCATCCATTCAGCTGCAAAAAGAAAAAAAGAAAAAAAATCTACTTTTCTCCTTAAATAAAATTTAAAAGTTGATTGGAAAAAAAGTATGTTATCAAACCAGTATCACTGTGGACAACTAGAATTAATCCCACTAAATTCTAGAAGACAGTGCAGATTATGCCTCAAAGTTGCCCCCAAGTACTTCTAGAAGCATAAGCTCTCTGGTACTTCCTTCTTCCTGTTCCATGACTGAACCAAAGATAAAAGTCAAGAGGATATGGAAGCAGTGGCAGCAACAATGTTACCCCCCTAAGTTATGGTGATAGAAAGTACAGGACAAAAGAAATCCAGACTTTTTTTTTTTTGGTACTGGGGATTGAACCCTCCACCACTGAGCCACATGCCCAGCCCTATTTTGTATTTTATTTAGAGACAGGGTCTCACTGACTTGCTTAGGGCCTCGCTAAGTTGCTGAGGCTGGCTTTGAACTCGCGATCCTCCTGACTCAGCCTCCCCAGTGCTGGGATTACAGGCGTGCGCCACTGTGCCTGGCTAGACTTTTTAAATACACTACTGGGAGTCTAGAAAGGAGTTCCTGAAGAAAATAATTTGCAATAATTAAAGGAGGAGATAGGGGAGAAAGAGACAGAAATGAAAACCAAAAGAAGTAACTAAAGCTTTCCATTAAAGCAATATACTGAGTCATTAAACATTCATGACCTCCCCATCTCTTTGTAACTACTCTAGGGTTTTCAAACAAAGAAATACAACTTCTTTAATATGATCCCCCAAATTTCAATTATCATGTTGATAAATAGGCATCAGTGGATGAATAGGATATATTCCCTGCCCTATTTAAAGCATTAATTTTTTTGCCTTCTCAAAATCCCATTAATTTTTAGTTTTTTCCCTGAAATAATTCATACTTGGGGGATTTTAACTATCCATTTTTATTGTAAACTTCAGGTTTGGTGAGGGGCAGGTGTTAGAGAAAGGCTAAAGTCATCCCAAGATAAAGAGGCTGATGATAATGTAGCTGCAAATCATCCCATGGAAAAATGAATGACTAAAAATGTTTGGCTTGGAAAAGAAGATGGAATGGGAAAGTTGCTTCAAATCATGTCTAAATCTGAAGTGAAGGTAAAAGTTCCTCCCCTGAATTCATCAGAAGTTATTATATAGGGATGAGAAAGCATAAGGAGAGGGATGGGGAGGAAAGAAGAGGTTAGGTGACCAAGCACTAGACTTAGAGGTGAAGTTTCTACTAACTCAAGGGAGAAATTTGTGATGAAGGCCAGAGGTTCTAGTGGTGTATGTATGGGTGGGGTCAGGGATCATCTTAAAAGGCCAGAAGCAGAGAGGGGCCAGAGTTTAAAACTAGGCCCAAATGTTGGAAGGAACAGGAAAACATAGCCACCTGACACTCCTCTATTCCCCAGATATGCCCTGGACTCTCTGCCTTTGCATACATAGCAAATTCTAACTCTGCTTACAGGTTTACTTAAAATGCTACCAACTTCATGGGGTTGGTAGTGATCTTCCCTCCTCTGTGCTTCCTTCTTGCCTCTTTGATAAATTTTAGGACACTTTGCTTTACTTTTCCTACCAAAGACACACACATGCAATTAACTCTCTGAGAATGAAGACTGTCTTCATCATTCTTTCATACTCCCAATTTCTAGTGCCATGACTGATGTGGTAATTCATCACCATAGTCTCTGAACTACAAAGACACTTTCTCTACATGTCCTTTGGGATACTTGCCTAATAAGAAACCAATAATAATAGCAATCATAGTAGCTCCTAATCACTGAGCACTTCCTGTGAACCAGAAACTAACACTGTCACAAACCTCTTGTGTCTCTCCTTCTCATCTAGAAAACAAGAATAATGAACATAGGAAAGGTATGTCTGATTTATTCTACTGTCTTTCCTATGTTCATATATGAATCCATGACCAGTGAAACTCCACATCATGTATAGCCACAAGACTGGGATCCTAATTAGAATAAGTTATGCTCCATGTATGTACAATAGGTCAAAATGCACTCTACTGTCATGTGCATCTAAAAAAAAAATTTAAAAAAGGAAAAAGAATAATTATATCTACTTCATGGGGATATTATCATGGTTACACTAAGTGATACAAATTAGAAACTAAGCTTTGAAGTTGACAAACATCAAACACTTGATAAACGTTTAACCACATTGTCTTTTTAACTAAGAGAAGAAAATCCTCACGATTGTTAGGTGAGAAGAGGTCCTATGGGCTGAAGGAGAAAGGAAATCTATGGGATTGCTGAAGACCAACACACCTTGTCTTACGTTTTTAATCTACTATTTTCTCTATTCTTTCTGCTAAGGAAAAAGAGCACATCTTCTGTGTGTACAACCTTTTGTTTAATGTCCATGTATTTTGGGTTTTCCTGTGATCTTTCTGTTCTTAATTTCTATTTTAATTCCATTGTGATCTGAGAACAGATGTTATATGATTTCTATTTTTTTAATTTGTTAAATTGTGTTTTATAGCGTAGAACGTAGTATATCTTGGTAAATATTCCATGTGAAATTGACAAGAATGTATAACCTGATGTTGTTAGATGAAGTAGTCTATATAGGTCAAGTATATCCTGTTGGTCAATGATGCTGTTGAGTTCAACTGTGTCCTTACTGATGATCCATTTGTGGAACCTGTCCATTTCTGACAGAGAAGTATTAAAATCTCCCATTATATTAGTAATGCATCTATTTCTCCTTGTGGTTCTATCAGCTTTTGCCTGACGTATTTTCATTCTTGTTTTTATGTTCATACATGATAAGTATCGTTACATCTTCTTGAAGAATTGACCCCTTTACAATACATAATGCTAATGCTCCCCTTTATTCTTGATAACTTTCCTTGCTTTGAAGTCTGTTTTGTCTAAAATTAATAAGTTAATCCTTCTTTCTTTTGATTAGTGTTAGCATGGTATATATTTCTCCATTCATTTAAATCTCTATGTGTCTTTATATTTTAAGTGGGTTTATTATAGACAGTATGTATTTGGGTCTTGCTTTTTGATCCACTCTGGCATGCTCTTTTAATTGGTTCATTTAAACCACTGACATTTAAAGGGATTATTAATATAGCTGGATGAATATCTACCATATTGGTTACTATTTTCTAAGTCTTACTCTTGTTCTTTGTTCCTATTTTTGATTTCCACTTGTTTCCTGCCTTTTGGGGTTTTAACTGAGCTTTTTATTTTATTTTGTTTATTATTTTTGTACCAGGGATTGAAAGGGGTGCTCCACCACTGACCCACATCCCCAGCCCATTTTTTTTCTATGTTGCGACAATGTCTTGCTATGTTGCCTATAGCCTTGCTAAATTGCTGAGCTTGGCTTTGAACTTGTGATTCTCAGCCTCCTGAGTCACTGGCATTACAGGTGTGTGCCACCACACCTGGCTTAACTGAAGATTTTATATAATTACATTTTCTCTTCTTTCTGAACATATCAAATTACCTTTTGTAGTGGCTGCACTAGAATTTACAATATACATTTACAACAAATCCAAGTACATTTTTCAAACAATGTTATCTATACTCCATCACTGGTAATGAAAGTATCTTATAATAACAAAATAAGCATAATTCCTCCCTCCTGCCATTTGTATCATTGCTTTCATCCATTTCACTTATGTGTAAGTATACATAAGCATGCATGCATGTATATATGTGATATGTATATAAGATATATACATACAGATACATAATTGGATACCTTGTTGCTATTAGTGTTTTGAACAAATTGTTCTCACTAGATTAATTAAAAATAAGAAAGATAAGTTTTTTAATTTTATTCCTTCTTCAAAGCTCTTCCTTTTGTTATATATATCAAGTTTGTGACCTATGCTATTTTCTTCTCTTAAAATTTTCTTTTAACATGTCTGCAGGCAACACATTTTCTCAATTTTTGTTTGTCTGAGGCAGTCTTATTTGTTCTTCATTTTTAAAGGATAATTTCACAGAATACACACTCCTGGCTTGCTGGGAATTATTTTCTCAACACTTTAAAATATTTCACTTCACTTTAATTCTTGCTTGCATGATTTTTCTGAGAAGTTGGATATAATTTGTATTTTTGCTCCTCTATAGGTAAAAGTGTCTTTTCCCCTACTAATTTGTTCAGAAATTTTTGATTTTCTGTACTTTGAAATTGATATGCCCATGTTTTTGTTTGTTTGTTTTGGGGGGTTTTGTTGTTGTCTGCTTTACTTTGCTTTGTTTGATGTTTATCCTGCTTAGTGTTCTCTGAGTTTCCTAAATCTATAGTTTTGTGTCTGACATTAATTTGGGGATTTTCTGCCATTATAATTAATTTCAAATATTTCTTCCATTTTTCTCTCTCTATTCACCTTCTGGTATTTCCATGACATATTACATCTTTTATAGGTGTCCCACCATTCTTGGGTATTCTGTTCTGTTTTTTTCTGGTCTTTGTTCTCTTTGTTTTTCTGTTTGGACAGTTTTTATTAATATACCATCAGCTCACAGATTCCTCAGTCATGCTCAGTCTAGTTAACCCATCAAAGGCATTCTTTATTTCTGTTAGAATGGTTTTGATCTCTAACATTTAATTTTGGTTCTATCTTAGGATTTCTGTCTCTCTACTTACACACTCACAGCATGCTCTTGAGGGCTGCCTACTTTATCCATTAGATCCTTAGAATAATAACCATAGTTGTTTTGAATTCTTGGTCTGATATTTCCAGCATCCCTGCCATGTCTGGTTCTATGTTTCTATCACTTCAAACTATGTCTTTGCCTTTTAGTTTGCCTTGTAATTTTTTTTCTTGATGAGACCAACGTGGTGTGCCAGGTAAAAAGAATGCTTGTAAATGGATGTTTAGTAACATATTAGTAAGGTTTGTGCAGGGAGCAGGGCCTGTGGTCCTATGATTAGATCTCAGTCTTTTAATGAACCTATATTTCTGGACTATGAATTTCACACTTGCTTCTCTCCCCTCAGTGGGACAAGATGGAAGATGGCTAGAGTAGACTGAAGTTAGGCATTTCCCTTACCTCAGGTCAGTTAGGTTCTAATAAAAACCTCAGAAGTTAGGGTCTGGTTAAGTAGTTTGTCCTGAGATCAAACTATGTTAAGAAGAATGGAATGATCTTAGCATAATTCAAAATGGTTCTTTTCTTCTTCCTACTCCAGATGCATGAGGGGATTTTTCTTCAATATTTACTGTAAGAACCTGGTCAAACTCCTAGAAGTAAAACTCACAAAAGCATGCCTCTTCCATGACTGGGACCCCCTGGACTTTTTAACTCTCCATAACATCCTCACCTAGTTTCTAGCAATTGACTAATTACAGTGTAATTGTCTAATTACCAGTTTCCTATTCTGACACTGGTTCCTATGGAGGTTTCTGCTCCAGTAAGTTGTGATGTTCTTTATCTGCCTATCTCTCCAACTTTGGAGACAGCAGTGGCCCTGTGATTTTTCTTCTCTTGTAGGTCTAAGAAAAAGAAGAATTGTTGATTTTTCAATTTCATCAATTTTTGTACTTGTTGTGGATTAGAATGGTGACTTCCAAATCCCTCCCATGCAGAATGAGAAACTGGAATGGCACTAGTTTTTTAGCTGGTCATTTGCTTATTTCTTACTTTGATCACAATTTAGCTGAGGGCTCATGCTATGCACTGCATATTTATGTCCCCTTGAAATTCATATGTGGAAGCTCTAACCCACACTATAACAGTATGTGGAGATGGGACCTTCAGGAGATGATTAGGCCTTGGTCTGATGGAATTAGAGTCTTGCAGGAAAAGATGTCAGGGAGCTTGTTCTCATATTCATATTCTCTCTCCCCTCCCCTCCTACATAAGGACAAAAAGGCAACTATCTGTAAACCAGGAGGAAAGCCTCCACCAGAACTCAATTATGCTGGCACCCTCAGACTTCCAGCCACATAATTGTGAGAAAACAAATGTCTTTTGTTTAAGCAACCAGTCTATGGTTTTTTAATGACAGCCTGAGAAAATTAAGACAGCATTCATCATGGAAATGTTGTTCACTAGGCTTTTGCATGAGGAAAAGAAAATTTGTTCAACAACCACTTGGTAAGCATATTAATATCAAGCACTATGCTAAGTGCTGGGGATACAGTGGTAAATAAGAGAGCATCCTTCCTTCACAGACATTTCAGTGTGAAAAGGGAGATCATATAACCATTAAGCACAAGAGGTTCATCACATACTCTATCACTCACATACATATACACACACACACGGAGATAGAGACAGGGAGAAACAGAGAAACAAGATGCAAGAAAGCCCTCCACTAAGTGAAATTTGGACCAAATATCTTTGGAATCCCTTTAAATTGTCTAAGAATCTAGATGTTAGTTTGCCTAAGCCACAGCTCAGGGGCCCAGTATGAAGTCCTTCAGGAGGTCTGGAAGCCTGGAGCATTTTGGAGCAAAGTTTAACCGACTATGCATCTTTCCTTGGCTCTGGCAAGGGACTTGTCACCTAACTCTAATGACTTAATGAAGCTCAGAGTGAGACAGAAAAATCTATCTCTGGTTATGCTTATTTTTCCAAGCTCTGCTTCCACAACATTTACTATGCATCTATCATTACATTACATTTCTCAGATCTTACAGCCTTCATGAAGTTTTATGTCTTTAAAGTGTTTCCTTTGTAATTGCTCAGCCCATCAGAGCCAAAGATCAACTGTTAGTGGGTAATTGGTACTGAATCACGTGATCCACTGGGATAATGTGGATGATGTACCTTGCAGCTGAAAATGCCAAAGGTCCAGATGGTGTATACTTAAAATGGTAGGAAGCATGGAAAAGACAATTTCTTGTTGTAGAATCTAACTTGAAAATAAATCATCTGTCTGTGTAAACATAGAACAGCATGTGGAGAGCAGGCTGTGCTTTGCTGAGTTACACCATGATGTACAGAACAGCGGTTTTCAGGCTGTGCCTAAACCATTGTTACTCCATTTTGTAATGCAGCAGTGTGCCATAAGCTACTCCATTTTGAGTTTGAGGGCTAGAGAGGGATGACTCTACATCCTGTTCGTACAAGTAAACAACCACCATCTACTTGGCACAACTATAAGGCATAAACTAATGAATAAATTAATTGTGCTAATAAGAATGGCCACCTGTGAACTTATCAAATTAATCAGAAGCACCAGGATGCATGAGTATATCAAACTCATATCAGAAAAAAAACAGGCCCATGAACTTATTGAACATACCAGACCACCAAATGATGCTACTCCCTCACTTGATAACTATAAAAAGAGAGGCAACCCCAAGACCAGACACAGCAGCACCTTGACCCCATCACCTGGTAGTGGTCACAAGCCTTACCGGTTTGTTGCCATAGCAGCAAATCTCTGAACTCAGACTTCAGCAGTTTGGTTTCTCCTGCCCATGTTGGCCATGTAAGTCCCACTCTAACCTGACACTATGAAACTGCTGTCCATCCTGACCTTGACATAGAATAAGTTCCTGCACTTTGACATCTCTGTGTCCTGAACGAGTTCTTTTGCTATTATGTGATCTTACCTGGTCACCTACAGTGACCCTTTGAGTTCACATCTGCTCTCTGCCTTTGATCTCAATTTTGAACCCACAGAGGTTCAGAAAGCCTTAACTTTTTCTTCACCCTCCTCTAACCTATAAATATAATTGTGTAAAGTGTTATGTTTGACTTAAGTGTTACAGATATTAGAAATTAAAATTGGAATAAATGAACTTGAGATAGCCCAGTTTAGGACTACCAAGTGAACTAGTATTCAGTGAACTGCCACTGATGAAAGTGGTGTACCCTTTGAATTTATTATCATTCAATAAATTATGATATTGTTGAAAGACACAAACATATTTTATCTATGTTAATGACATAGCACACTCATGACACAATTTCTTCCTGAAATCATGAGGGTCATCAAAAGACAAGAGTTACTGACTCCTGTGGAAAAGCTACAGTAATCAGTCCTCTGTTCAGATTCCCCAGTGACCTTCCTCCTGATGTAGAGAAGAAGCTAACACCTGGTCAATGACCTACAAAGGCCCATTTGATATGTCTCATCCAGGCACTCCATGTTTTTCCCTTGAGGCTCCTTCTTTTTTATGTATATTTTTAGTTGTTGTTGGACCTTTATTTTTTTATTCATTTATTTATATGTGTTGCTGAGGATTGAACCCAGTGCCTCATACATGCTAGGTAAGTGCTCCACCACTGAGCCACAACCCCAGCCTGAGTCTCCTTATTTTTAGAGCATTCTTCCACCATGTATCTGGGCAGCTCACACTCACATGTCTAGACCAGTGCTCTCATTAGTCAGCTTTTTATTGCTGTGACCAAAATATCTGATGCAAGCAACTTGGAAGTGGAAAGGCTTATTTTGGCCCATGATTTCAGAAGTCTCAGGCCACAGTCAGCCAGCTCGATTGCTCTGGGTCTGAAGGGAGGCAGAATATTAATGGTGGAAGAGTTTTGCAGAGGAAAACTGCTCATGTCATGCCAGCAAGGAAGCAGAGAAAGCAACAAAGGGACTGGGAATAAGATATATCTGTGCAAGGCATGCCATCAGTCACCTGCTTCCTCCAACTAAGCCCCCCTTCCCATAGTCTCCATCATCTTCCAGTAGTCTGTTTAGCTATCAATTGATTAATTCACTGATGAGGTCAGATGCCTCACCATGCGAATAATTTCCCAAACACCATATCTCTGAACATTGCTGCACTAGGGACCAAGTTTTCAACACATAGGCCATCAGGGTACATTCCAGATCCAAACCATTACAGTGTTCAAATGTCTCTTTCTCAGAGAGGTCTTCCTGGATATGGTTCATACTCCCCAAAGGTTCATTGTAATTGAAGGCTTGGTCCACAGTGTGGTGATATTGGGAAGTTCTGTGGAACCTTTGGGAGGTAAGGGAGGCCCTTGGCCCATTTATTGTGTTCCAATAAAACTTTATTCACAAAACAGGTGATAGACTAAATTTGTCCCACCCCCACACTAAAGAAAGAAAAGGAAAGAGCCCAGACTAAGCCCTAGAGAATACTAACCATAATAGAGGAAGACATAAACAAGCAAGATATGGGCACTGTCCCCACCCCCAGGAGAGACATGTTAGCTCCATACACAGTGGGATGTTTAAGTTAATTATTCACATTTCACATAGTGAATATGTTCTTGCCAATTTACCTGGTTATCACTCATTTTTGGGGGGGTTTTCATGCATACTCCATTTGGAAATATTTACTCTTCTATCCCTTGACAGTCCACTTAATTGTGGGTGAGAAATTATGTAATTTTCAGAACATATGAGCTGCAGAAGAGAAAGACAATGCAGCAGGAAGTGTCATGGCTTCCTTGCTTCTCCCACTGGAAGAATATGCCTTTGGCTCCAGCCTCAATCTTTCCAGTAGAATAAACACAACAAAACTCACTTCCCTACAGTTCAGCAGAAAACATGAGAAATAAGTCAGGCATCTACCTATAGTCCAGGAAATTAAAACTAAGAAAGCTACAGAAAATTGTGTAGAAGAAAAAAATCCACAACAGACTTTCTGGCATGTATTCAACAGGTATTAAATGAAGCGGCCTCATTAGAAATCAACTGGCAATATAAGCTTCAGAAATTATGAATAAATAGACTGGTAATTTTCCACTAATTTTAATAAGAGATGTAAAATTAGAAAACAGGATCTCAGCAAAGACCCCCATGGGGAAAAATCAAATAGTGTAGGATTGAGTTTGGCAGACTATGGCCCTTGGGCCAACTCTGGCCCACTGCTTATTTTTATAAATTAGATTTTATTGAAAAACAGCCACACCCACTCATGTGTATATTATCTAAGGTTGCTTTCTCTCTACAATATCAGAGTGGAGCAGTTGTAATGGAGACCATAGTGCTCATAAAACCTAATATATTTACTATCTAAGCCTTTACAGAAAGTTTCCCAGCCCCCGATACAGGACATTTAAAAGAAAATCAATAGAATACTCACTCCCCCACAACCAAAAAAAAAAAAAAAAACAGAAAAGAAACAAGTAGGGAAAATTCACATGTAGTGTGTTTGTTTGTTTATAAATGATCATATGAAAACTGTACAAACTTGGTCTGTCATTTTGGAACAAAAATAATTTCCAATTAATCCTTTTAAAGTTTTCATCAATTGTAGATTTTAAGAACCACCATCTGTTACAGACATACATGCAGGAGGTATGAGTGAATGCTACCTAAGTATGGCAAGCAAGGTTAGTTTCTAAAATAAGAAGCTAAGATTACTTTCCCTGATGCCTACAGAAGGGCTGCTTTAACCAAGACAATCTTAGCAAGTAGATGAAGCAAGTTATAGAAGTTCTAACCCACATTTGTACTTCCATTTAACCCTCTTTCTTCCATGATAAAAATCAAAAGGTGTGCCTATTTCAGGAATTTGCTATTCATTAAAATGCTATTGCTTAGAAGGTGGTTTAGTTCAGAGTAACAAAATTAGATGCCAAAAGATTTGCCATTATGACTTTATCACCAAGTAAGTCCATGTTCTCAATCCATAGTCATTCATTATATTCTAATATTTTCAATTATTGCCCTATTGGCTTACATATCCTCGTTAAGTTGTAAGCTCCATAAATGCTGGGACTATGGCTTGCATCTGTTTTATTTCTTCCTTAGCATCTATCAAAAAGGATTAAATCAATTTGGTGAAGTCTTTGTTACATAAATCCTGAATGTAAACATTTCCCAGACATTCAGCTACTTTATAACACACGCACACACACACACACACACACACACATACATACCACACACACATACACACCACACACTCACACACACACACACACCGTGCACAGCTAAACTCTAATTCTCAGAAATCTAGCCAAGGAAAAAGGCAAGAAGCCAGAAAATACTGGCACAAACAATAAACCTAGGATCTGGCTATTCCAAGATGAGAGGGGGAAATGGATAAATTATTGCATGGGGATACAAGGGACAAAGTGTAAGAGATTGCTCAAGTATTTTTTTCATTTGGGAAGGTAGCTAAGTTGGAGAGGACCAGCAGATCCCAAAGGTTAAGGGAGGCAGAATCAAATATAGCAAGCTTTGTAAGCAGAACAGAGAAGACAGGAGCTCCCATCTTTTAAATGTCTAGTACAAAAACACAAATTAAGAAGGGAAAATGTTAATTGGGGCAGATAATGTAATGTTAATAGATAATAGAGAAAGCAACCCTACTCAACCCAAAGCCATTTTCTTATTCTTCTCCACTTGGAAGAATGATGCTTGGACTAGGGAGTACATAAGTGTTAACAGTAAACTGGAGACAAACATGGATGAGAAGATTATAAGAAGATAACAATAGTTGATTTTCTTTAGCTTGAACCAGTTATATCCCAGGACTCTGGAAAAACTTGTACATGAGATTACATTGAATAAGTCTGAAAAATCATGAAATATATGAGAAATGCTAAAAGCATGAATATGCCAAGTGGTCCTAGTTCTTAAAAGGGTAAAGGAGAATTCTGTTTCTATAGATTAATGAGCAATTTGTTGAAAAAGATGATAGAGCAGGTTATTGAAAAGACTATCTATGAGGACTAAAAGACTGAAGTGATGCACATGAGAGGGAAAGATTTGCTCATCAGGACCAGTAACATCTGGCCATTTGATTTTCATTTCTCATGGGGACATCTAAGCAGTAGTAGATCAAGGAATATGGTAGTCAGAGAGAACTGAAATTCTCTCTACCATATTATGAAATATGAAAGCATATTGGTGGTATGCTGATTGTTTGGTTTAGATATGAAGTGTTCTCCAAAAGTTCATGTGAGACAATGCAAGAATTTTCAGAGGTGAAATGATTAGATTATGAGAGTTGCAACCCAAGCACTGGATTAATCCACTGATATGGATTTACTGAGTGGTAACTGTAGGCAGGTAGGCAGTAGCTGGAGGAGATAGATCACTGGAGGTATGCCTTTGGGGTTTATATTTTGTCTCTAGTGAGCAGAGTGCTCTCTCTCTCCCTCTCTCTCTCTCTCTCTCTCCTTTCTGTTGCCATGCTCTGAACTGCTTTCCTTGGCCATAATGTCATTCCTCACCTCAGGTCCAGAGCTATGGAGTCAGCCAACCATGGACTGAACCTCTGAAACTGTGAGCCAAAATACACTTATCATCCTCAAAATTGTTCTTGTCAGGTTTTTTGGTCACAGTGACAAAAGCTGACTAACACACTAACCAAACATGTAAATGAAGGAAGCTGAGTGTATTAAGTAGTACACTTGGTAGCATAATATGGATCCAAAGAAGCTTCAGAAGACTAGTTTTCAGCTATTTCATTGTATGGTCCCTATCTCATTAATCTTTGCATTCCTCCTACCTACTTATCTTAGGGCATTTCACTAAGTCCCCAATGAATGTTTTATGAAAGAATGAATTAATGAGTGAGTGAATAAATGAATGATAAAAAAGTTCTAAGAGGATAGGGCTAGCTATGGAAACTGACAGTCAATGGCCAAAATATGTTCTCTCCTTCTTATATAGAAATGGAGTTGTGGCTGGGCACATGATTTTTCATCTAGATTATATTTTCCAGTCTCCCTTGAAATTAGGAGTGGCTTTGTGACTGAGTTCTCACTCATTAAATATTGGCACACATGATGAGTTCTACTTTCAGATCTTTCTTGAGATGTCACAATAACTCTTATATATTTTCTCTCTTTTTCTCACTGGCTGTAACTGGCACAGATTTGAGAGTGGCCCAGCATCAGGGATGCAGATGAAGACATGCCCTGGGAGAATGACTGAGCTCTATGATGGAGAGGACCTGCATGACCATATGGTACAAAGTTTCTCTGGAGACTTGGACTACTCACATCAGATCTGCCTTATTAAATATAAGCCACTATATGGTGGGTTTTTTTGTTATGTTTGCCTAGTCTTCATTTTAACATGAGGTTCAAAGTGAGGTTGTCCAGATAATAAGCAGTGAAGCGAGGATAAATGTCATGAAGTGCCCTTTTGCTGAAAGAAAACCCTAATGGCTGCACTAATAGAGAATAGGGGAATTCTAGCCCATGTATGAAAAAGACTTAAAGATTTTTGGTTGACTATTAATATATAAGTCAATAGTGTGGTGTAACTGGGGAAGGGAGTAAATACAGTTCTAGAAGTGTGCCATGCATGTCAAATGAGGATTGTACTGGCCACACTGAAGTCTTTCTGCCCTAGTCAGACCATACATGGTACCCTTCAGTTCACAGTGTTTCTTCAACAAGACTTCTCAAATACCTTACGAGAATTTTATTATACCTTTGTAGTCCATGAGTGCTAGCAAATTGCGCTAACGTTTTTTATTTCTGTCTACATTTCTCAGGTGGACTATATCTAGGCCAGGCAATCTGGATACCTCTAACAAAGTATAATCAGAGGAGATAAATCAGGACAGTGAACAAATTTAAAATTATGTCCCATAAGGAGTATTGGTTGGACTTGAGTGGGAAAAAAATGGCTCACCACAATGAAAAGGAAACTCAGGGGTACAAAATAGTAGATGGCTTCAAATATTTGTGGAACTCTCGTGAGGAAGAGAAATGAGATGTACTCTAAATGGTTCCTGATAATTCTGAACTTTAAAATGGCATGGGGAAAAACAGTACTCCATGTAACTTTAATATTAACACCTATATTTTTTAAAAAAATTAATAAGGGACACCCATTTAGAAGACATTATATTAAGCAAAATAAAGCAAACTCAGAAAGTCAAGGTTTGTGCATTTTCGCTCTTATGTGGAAGTAAGAAAGAAAAAAGAAAAAAATAGGTGTTGCAGTGGGCTGGGGAGATACCATGAAAACAGAAGTAGAGGAAGGAGACCACAAAGAGGGAGGATGGGAGGGACAGGAGAGATGCTGGGGAATGACATTGACCAAATTATATGATGTGCATGTATGAATGTGTCACAATGAATCCTGCTATTATGTGTAATTATAATGCACCAATAAAAATTTAATTAAAAATAGATTTGCAGAGAAATTCTTGCTTTTATAGAGACTCACATCAGTGTTCTTTTAATAGTAATTTGCTGTGCA
>JAJEJO010001346.1:482175-538398 GCA_020662805.1 Glaucomys volans | reverse complement strand
TCTATTTCATTGCTTGAAATTGATCTATTTAAGTTGTGTATGTCCTCCAGATTCAGTTTGGGTGGCTCATATGCCTCTAGGAACCTGTTGATGTCTTCCAGGTTTTCTATTTTGTTGGAGTATAAATTTTCAAAGTAGCTTCTTATTATGTTTTGTATTTCAATTGTGTCTGTTGTAATATTTCCATTTCCATCATGAATTTTAGTAATTTGGAGTTTCTCCTTCTCTTTGTTAGCGTGGCTAAGGGTTTATCAATTTTGTTTATTTTTTCAAAGAACCAACTTTTTGTTTCGTCAATTTTTTGAATTGTTTCTTTTGTTTCAATTTCGTTGATTTCAGCTCTGATTTTGATTATTTCCTGTCTTCTACTACTTTTGGTGATGATCTGTTCTTCTTTTTCTAGGGCTTTGAGCTGTAATGTGAGGTCATTGATTTGTTGACTTTTCATTCTTTTATTAAATGCACTCTCTGCAATGAACTTTCCTCTTAGCACTGCTTTCATAGTATCCCAGAGATTTCGATATGTTGTATCTTTATTCTCGTTGACCTCTAAGAATCTTTTAATTTCTCCCCTAATGTCTTCTGTTATCCATGTATCATTCAATAGCATATTATTTAATCTCCAGGTCTTGGAGTAGTTTCTGTTTCTAACTTTCTCGTTGATGTCTAATTTCATTCCATTATGATCTGATAGTATACAAGGTAGTATCTCTATGTTTTTGTATTTGTTAAGAGTAGCTTTGTGGCATAACATATGGTCTATTTTAGAGAAGGAACCATGAGCTGCTGAGAAGAAAGTGTATTCGCTTTTTGATGGATGGAATATTCTATATATGTCCGTTAAGTCCAAATTAGCAATTGTGTCATTGAGTCCTATAGTTTCTTTGTTCATTTTTTGTTTGGAAGATCTGTCCAACGGTGAGAGAGGAGTGTTAAAGTCTCCGAGTATTATTGTGTTTTGGTCTATTTGATTCCTGAAATTGAGAAGGATCTGATTGACATACATGGATGCGCCATTGTTTGGTGCATAAATATTTATGATTGTTATGTCCTGTTGATTTATGCTACCTTTAAGCAATATGAAATGTCCTTCTTTATCCCTTCTGACTATCTTTGGTTTGAAGTCTGCTTTGTCTGAAATGAGGATGGAAACCCCAGCTTTTTTACTCAGTCCGTGTGCATGGTATGCTTTTTCCCAACCTTTCACCTTTAGTCTGTGGGCATGTTTTTCTATGAGAAGAGTCTCTTGAAGGCAGCATATTGTTGGGTCTTTCTTTTTAATCCAGTCTGCCAGTCTATGTCTTTTGATTGATGAGTTTAAGCCATTTACATTCAGGGTTATTATTGAGATATGACTTGTATTTCCTGTCATTTTAGCTTTTTTAGGGTTTTTAGCTTAACTTTGTTTCTCCTTTGATGGACTCTTTCTTTAGGGTAGTTCCTCCCCATGATGACTGAGATTGTTATTTTTTGTCTCTTCCTTTTCGAATACCTTGTTGAGAATGTTCTGTAGGGCAGGCTTTCTCTTTGTGAATTCTTTAAGCTTTTGTTTATCATGGAAGGATTTTATTTCATCATCAAATCTGAAGGTAAGTTTTGCTGGGTACAAGATTCTTGGTTGGCATCCTTTTTCTTTCAGAGCTTGAAATATGTTGTTCCAGGCCCTTCTTGCTTTTAGGGTCTGGGCTGAGAAATCTGCTGATATACGTATCGGTTTCCCCCTGTAGGTAATCTGATTCTTTTCTGTCGCCGCCTTTAATATTCTATCTTTGTTTTGTATGTTAGGCATTTTCATTATAATGTGCCTTGGTGTGGATCTGTTGTAATTCTGTGCATTTGGGGTCCTGTAAGCTTCTTGTAATTGATTTTCCATCTCATTCATCATATTAGCGAAATTTTCTGATAATATTTCCTTGAATAGATTATTCATACTCTTGGTTTGTATCTCTGCGCCTTCCTCAATCCCGATTACTCTTAAATTTGGTCTTTTCATGATGTCCCATGTTTCTTGGAGGGTTCGTTCATGATTCCTAACCATCTTCTCTGTTTGTTCGACTTTGTTTTCAAGATTAAATATTTTGTCTTCATTGTCTGAGGTTCTGTCTTTCAAGTGATCTATTCTGTTAATTATGCTTTCTATTGAGTTTTTAACTTGGTTTATTGTTTCCTTCATTTCCTTGTATCCTTCAAGAATTTCTGTTTGTTTTTTTCTCAGAATTTCTATCTCTTTATTGAAGTAATTTTTTGCTTCCTGCAATTGCTCTATTAGCTGATTATTCATAGCCTGAATCTGCTCTCTCATCACATCATTCTCTTCTCGGATCACTTTAATTATGAACATTCTGAACTCCATTTCTGTCATTCCTTCTACCATGCTGTCATTGGGTTCTCTTGATATATCATCTAGGTTTAATTGGGACACTTTCTTCCAGTGTTTTCTCATGGTGCTCATGTATCTTCCCCTCTGTTGCTTGAGGGGTGCTTGATCAAGCGGTGACCCAAGAAAGGTGCTGTCCCACTACCTCCAGGTTGGGAATGATCAATGCTTCTGGGCATAGGCAGCCTAGTGTTGATAGACAATTAGATACAGCTAGGTAGTAGACTCCGGGCCTGCGTGTGGGCCTGGGCACAAGATCAAGTTGGGGTGGTGTCACAGAACTGTGCTCAGTGATGGAGACACTGGGCTTGAGAGCCCAGGCTGACCTGAACTCCTCGCTGGGGGTTCAGGCAGTGGCAGGTGGTTGCTCTCTCCTGGGGACACTGTAAGCTGGCGCCAAAGGCCCTAAGCTCCCCGCCGGAGTCAGCAATCCCAGAGGCTCCTGGCTGGACCTCTCCAGACGCCGCTGGAGGCCCCAGGAAGCTGGAGATGGGCCCCCTCTGCCAGGGAAGCGGCCAAAATGGCGTGGAGCAGTTCCAACTCCCCGCCGGAGTCAGTGATCCCAGGGGCTCCTGGCCGACCCCTCCAGACACCGCTGGAGGCCCTAGGAAGCTGGAGATGGGCCCTCCCCACCAGGGAAGCCGCCAAAACTGCGCGGAGCAGCTCCAACTCCCCGCCGGAGTCAGCGATCCCAAAGGCTCCCAGTCAGACCTCTCCGGAAGTCGCGGGAGACCCCAGGCAGCCTGAGATGCTCGGTCTCTGCCTGGGAGGCCGCCGGCTGGTGCCGGAGCCACGGCCAGTGACTCCAAAGCCACTGCTGGGGACCTGCACTCACTTGTTGGCTGGCGCAGACCCAGGTCGGTGGCTCCAAAGCAGCTGCAGGTTCCGGCGCTCCTGGATGGTAGCTGCCCGCAGCGGGGCCGAGCCCAGCCCGGCTGAGTTGGTTCTGGAGCGGCACCTGGGGACCCCTTATATGTGCTTTGAATATAAAATCTCGTTGAGAGCCATATTCCTGCTGTTTGAATCCCGAGCAAGTAGGAATCCACGGAGCAAGTAGGAGTGCAGCCTTCCTTTAGCCCGCCATCTTGAATCTCCTGTTTTATGGATTTTTAAAAGGAGTACAGCTTGGTAATGGGGATCAAGAGAATTGATGACGATGACACATGGGGCTGTTTTACTAAGAAGATATTTGAATGAACACTTGCAGGAACTGAGGTATGTAGATATCCAATAGACAATGACTCGGGGTTCCAGTTCATTCTGGGGCTTTCTATATTGATTTAGATTAAATGAGGGCAGACTTGCACGCTGCCAGGGAACTAGTCTACCTGGACTGCTAAGACAGCACTGGAAATATAGCAAGGTGCGTTTGCCAGAACTTCTCTGGGTAACAAGTACTACATGTGGTATAAAGAAATTCTTGAAAAATGTGCTTGCCGAAGTGAGACCAGCTCAAAGAAACATAATGTCTCTTAGCCATTGTAGACAGTTCCTAAACTTCCAAGAAGATTAAATAAGTTCCATTATCTGTAGGTTTTTGTTTGGGGGAATATTTCTTTCATTGGGTGAATTTGGCATTTTTGAGTCAGAATTGGATTTCTTTTTCTATTTTTAAAGTAATTTTTAGCATCTCTTTTAACACTGGAGAAAATTGGGTTGCATGGGTGATGTTATTACATTGCACACGTGTAGGGGGCTGTGTTGCCACATCCCAGATCCTTTTGGTTTGCTTTCACTAGCTTCCTGAGCCTATCCCCAGCTGCTTACTTTGCTCCTAGCAACTGACACAATTGCCCATGGACATTAGACTGGGGGCTGCCTTCCCTGCACAGCAGAGCCTGAAATAGAACACTTTCCTTCCCAACCTTCCCTGCCCTGTCCTTCCTGGGTGTGCTACAGACAATGCCTGATAGGGATGGGAATACAAGCCTGGGTCCTTCATCTCAACCCAGAGGCAAGGGACCTTGAGATCAAGCTGAAACCACACCCTCAGCTTCTTCCCCTTCCCTCTTCTGCTTCCTCACTCACATCCAGTTCTCTCCTGAATCACTTTAGTTCAGTCTTTGCTCAGATTTGTGACTGGGATAAACCCAGACTATGACAATGAGGTGCCCACACTCTTGGTCAAGTTATGGCTGCATAGTTCAGTCTTAGAAGTGCTAAGAAGTGTAGGTTGCCAAGATGCTGCCGGGACTTTCTTATTGCCCTGTTTATCTAAACCATTTCCTTGAAACTGGGATGATCCTAACAAAGCGCAAATCCTTTCCTAAGACAATGCTGTAAATCCCAGATCCTTTGATGTCCATGTCAAGCCATGAGTGTAGTCATTCTTTAATTATCCTGAGATAGTCTTATTTTTCATTTTATTATTTAAAAAAATTTTTTTAATTATTGTTTTTATTTGTTATTTTTAGATATACATGACAGTAGACTGTATTTTGACATTTTATACACACATGGAGTATAACTTATTCTAATTAGGATCCCATTCTTGCGGTTGTACATGATGTGAAGTTTCACTGGTCATATATTCATATATGAACATAGGAAATTTATGTCCACTTCATTCTACGGTCTTTCCTATTCCCATCCTCCCTGATTTCCCATTTGTCTAATCCAGTTAACTTCTATTCTTCCCTCTCCACCCTTCCTAGTTGTTAGCATCCACATATTAGAGAGAACATTCTGCCTTTGGTTTTTTGGAATTGGCTTACTTCACTTAGCATGGTAGTCTCCAATTCCATCCATTTACCAGCAAACGCCATAATTTCATTCTTTTTTATGGCTTAGTAATATTTCATTGTGTATATGTATCACATATTCCTTATTCATTCATATGTTAAAGGACACATGGGTTGGTTTCATAGCTTAGCTATTGTGAATTGAGCTGCTATAAATATTGATGTGGCTGTGTCAATGTAGTGTGCTGATTTTAAGTCCTTTGAGTATAAACCTAGGAGTGGGATAACTGGATCAAATGGTGATTCCATTCCAAGTTTTCTGAGGAATCTCCATACTGCTTTCCAGAGTGGTTGCACCAATTTGCATTCCCACCAGCAATGTATGAGTGAGTGTACCTTTTCCCCCACATCCTGACCAACATTGATTGTTACTTTTATTCCTGATAATTGCCATGGTGAGTGGAGTGAGATGAAATCTCAGTGTAGTTTTAATTTGCATTTCTCTAATTGCTAGAAACATTGAACATTTTTTCATAGATTTCTTGACTGATCTTATTTCTTCTTCTGTGAAGTGCCTGTTCAGTTCCTTTGTGCATTTATTGATTGGGTTACTTGTTTTTTTGGTGTTAAATTTTTTGAGGTCTTTGTATATCCTGGAGATTAATGCTTGGAGGTGCAGATGGCAAAGATTTTCTCCCTTTCTGTAGGCTTTCAGTGCTGACAGTCTTGTAAACTGTTGTGAGCATTTAGTCACTGATCACAAGCATGATCAATGATGTTTCCCCAAATAGTTTAAACAACTAAAATATTGGTTTTGTTGCATACATCAAATGTTTAAAAATCAGACATAAATAAATCAATTTATACATAAATTCATTCTCTAACACTAACACCATGGATTTAAAATCATCATTCCCTTTATTTTCCACCTTTATTCTCACTGATCATCTTGGGATTTAAATATACTGATTTTACTGTCATCCAAATGTTTCAATAATGTAACACCTTCCTAGAGTTATACATGTATTATCAGATTCCCACCCTCCCCCACGAAAAACCCTAAGATACACACAAAAAAAGAATACCTCTTCAGACCAACAAAGCCACAATATCTGTATGATCATTGGGTTCATTTCTCGTTGGGACAGTGGAATGAAATGTCCTTTCCCTACTGACGTGCTCAGGTTACTTAGCTGAACTTCCTTTTTGTAGTTAAATTTCATGTTCAAAGGACTGTAAGTCGTACCTCTAAATGGGTCTCAGGTTTTTATACATTCAGTATATGAATTTACGGAACCACCTTAACCTTAAGGTATAGAATGTTCCCCTAAGTTCCCAAACTTCCATGTGTATGCTGCCAGTTAACCATCCCCAACACCATGATTGATACACACTGACACCAAGAAATTATTGATTTGCTTTCAATCACTATTGATTTTCTTCTTTCTGTGATTTCACTTAATTGGAATACTTTGTGTCTGCTTCTTTTGATCACATGGTGTTTTTGTGGTTCATTCAAGGTGTTGCACATACCAGTTAGTTATTCCTTTAGATGGTACTACAAAATCTTAGTGTGTGGACACTTCGTAGTTCATCTATTCATTCATTGGTGAGTATATAGGTGAATTCTAACAAGTGGTTTTTGTGAGTAAATCTGCTACAAACATTTGCATATATGTCTTTATGAGAACAATTTTCAATTTGAGTAAATATCTCTGAGTGAAACCAAGTAAATATCTGAATGGAATTGCTGGGTTGTATGATGAATATATATTTTGATCTTACCATTTTTACATTTGCACCAGCAAATTATGGCAGTTCTAGTTTCTCCATATCATCACCAAAGTTTTCAGGTTTAAAAAAAATTTTCCCTTTTAGTGAATGTAAAGTGGCATCTCATGTGGTCTTAATTTACATTCCTCTGATGACTACTAATCTTGAACATACTCCCACATATTTGTTGGCCATACATATGTGTGTATGTATATTTATATATTTGTGTAAAATGTCTATTCAAATATTCTGCCTATTTTTTAAAAATTGAACTGTTTGTCTTTAGTTCCTTTGTCAGTAACAAAATATTTGCGGATTTATTTTAAATTTCTTTATGTTGAGCAACATACAGCACCATACTGTCCTGATTAGAATTCTTGAAATTAGATATTGCTAAGTTCTCCAACTTGTTCTGACTTTTTCAATACCACCTTAATTATTCTATATCCCTTACATTTCTATGTGTATGTTAGAGTGGTCACAGAAACTGTAAATTCATCTGGCTTTCTCTGACTTGACATTTTGTTAATACTTACATATTTGATTTTATTGACCACAAAGAGTTTTTTCTACTTGGCAAATATTTAATTAGTTGCATTTTCCAATCAATTCTTCTAACTGCTTTGTGTTATTTTATGAAAGATGCTTCTTTTTATAAATGCGTGTAAAAAAGTGTTTCATGAACTTCTGTAAACTCATGATTATTAAAATCCTTACAAATTTCATTTTACCACAAAGGCCCATAGGTAAATATTAATATAGTGATTTTTTTCCTAGAGTTTTCAATGCAAACTCTATTGACATGTTCATGTATTTAAAAGACTATCACTTATTTTACAGAAGGAAGAACACAACTTAATCCTATAAAAGGTAGAATCTTCTAGTTATTTCTGGACTATAGAAAATCCCTCTTTGAGTTGAGAGTGACCTGAGAATCTTCAGGAGTTACATTATTCCTGAGATATATATTGGCCCAAATTTCATATGAAGTAGGTATCATAATGATAAATTCAAAAAGATGAAAGGAACATGCTTCAGGATTTAAAGCATGTCACGCAGGGATGAAATAGAAGTTTAAGACAATAGCCATACAGACACCTAGCAGGGATTCTAGAATTATATTTTGAAACGGGAAGATGGGAGTTTTAAATATGTATTGTTATATTCATAATAGAAGTCAAGGGGGATTTAGTTGTGTTTTTTTGTCATTCCTTTTTTTTCCGTGTGTGTGTGTGTGTGTGTGTGTGTGTGTGATGCTGGGATTGAACCCAGGGCTTTATGCATTCTAGAGAAGTGCTCTTCCATTGAGTTACATCCCTAGCATGAATTCTTTTTTTTTTATTTGCCTCTTCATACTTCAGTTACCAGTGAAGTAGGCTTAACCATAAATTGCTATATGTTATAAATTCCACATAACCGCAGCTATACTTAGCACGATGAGGTAACAGATTCACTTTTACATATAAATTGATAGCTGTATTTGCTTTGATTACAGATTAGAATGGAAGTCATTATAAATATGACTGTGGCGAATGGGGAAGAGTATACGTCCAGTCATCCAGTTGGAGTACACCAGAACGCCTCTTCTAGAGTCCATGGACTCAGCTGTATTATTCAGGACACCATATAATCCAGCACTGTTCCAGTAAGAGCCCTGATGTGGCAAGAAACAGAAACTCACCTAACTCGACTCAGAATTGAGTTACAAAGACATATCAAGGTTCATAGAAATCCCCAAACCGGATCCACCATGTAACCAGGCCCTGGGACCTAAAATTATAAATCTTTCAGGAATCAAGGGCTTTCTCTCTCTCTCTCTCTCTCTCTCTCTCTCTCTCTCTCTCTGATACAGATTTATATCTATAACTCTGCAACTCTGTGTTTTTGACCTAACTTCATCTTTCCCTTTCCCTACCTCTTCTTCAGCTTGTACACAAGTTGGAGGGGTTTATCTAGCCCTTATTTCATCATGCAACTCTTTTTAAAAATTTTTTATTTTTTATTTTTTTGTATACAAATGGGGTACAACTTTTCATTTCTATGGTTGTATACAATGTAGACTCACAGGATTCATGTAAGCTTACATATACATAGGGCAATACTGTCTGTCTCAGTCTACCATCTTTCCTTCTCCCACCCTTCCCGTTGTATTTGCCTCTACATCATCCAAAGTTCTTCTCTTGTCCCCCCCGCTACTCCCCTCCCCCCAATATGTATCATCATCCACTTATCAGAGAAATCATCATGCAACGCTTGATGCTACATTTCTAACCCCGTCTGTGATCTAGCCAAGTGCCTCAGTCTCCAGATTTCCAGGGAAGATCGGCCACATTCAAGATTTTTAGCCAAGTCTCCCAAGGCATAAGTTTGAATCATTTGCAAGCATTACCTTTTTTTTTTTTCACATTCACATTATTCTGTCAACTTTTATTTTATTATTATTTTTTTAAAATTTTTTATTTACTAATTGATTCATTGAACGCAAATGGAGTACAGCTATTGTTTCACTGCTTGTACACAAAGTAGAGTCACACCATCTGTGTGTTCATACATGTACACAGGGCAATGGTATCTGTCACACATTCTGTTATTAATTTTACCCCCCACCCGCCCCCACCCCTCCCTTCCCTCTATGCTAGCTATCTTTCCTCCATTCTTGCCACCTTTCCCCCCCCGCATTATGCATCATCATTCATTTATCAGAGAGACCATTCGGCTTTTGGATTTTGGGGATTGGCCGATCTCACTTAGCATAACAGTTTCCAACATCATCCATTTACCTACAAATGCCATAATTTTATTATTCTTTATGGCTGAGTAATATTCCATTGTGTATATATACCACAGTTTCTTTATCCATTCATCTACTGAAGGGCATCTAGGTTGGTTCCATAATCTAGCTATTATGAATTGAGCAGCTATGAACATTGATGTGGCTGCATCACTGTAGCAATCTGATTTTAAGTCCTTTGGGTATAGGCCAAGGAGTGGGATAGCAGGGTCAAATGGTGGATCCATTCCAAGTTTTCTAAGGAATCTCCACACTGCTTTCCACACTCCCACCAGCAATGTATGAGTGTACCCTTTTCCCCACATCCTCGCCAACACCTGTTGTTGCCTGTGTTCTTAATAAAAGACATTCTAATTGGGGTAAGATGAAATCTTAAGGTGGTTTTGATTTGCATTTCTCTTATAACGAGGGATGTTGAACAATGACTCCCAAAGCGCAAGAAATAAAAGCACGAATCAATGATTGGGATAGAGTCAAACTAAAAAGCTTTTTCTCAGCAAAGGAAACAATCAGCAATGTGAAGAGCCTTCAGAGTGGGAGAAAATCTTTGCCACACACACTTCAGATAGAGCACTAATCTCCAAAATCTACCAAGTACTCAAAAATCTTTACACCAAGAACACCAATAACCCAATCAATAAATGGGCCAAGGAAATGAACAGACACTTTACAGAGGAAGATCTACAAGCAAGCATTACCTATGAATCAATTGTCACATTGGGACCAATGAGATGTGGTCAAGAGAGGAAGGTATCATCCATACAGGACATGGTTATTCAGGCCCATGAGGTCTGTTGCATGATATGTGTGAAATATTTGTTGAATGAGTAAATTAATAATGAATCGGTGTGGTGTCTGAAAGAAAAAGAATAAAAGCAGAGAAGCATAAAGGTGAAATTTGTTGAAGCTCTATGATGAAAGGCGACAGAACTCAGAACAAAGGGCATTGTGTTATTTATATATATATCTTGTACTGAATATAAACAGTTCATATTGAAAGATGTTTTGCTATTTTTACCACATGATTACAAGCTTTGGGAGCCCTACTCCTTGGGAACACCAGGACAGAAGAGGAACAGTATGATTCTATAGACCTAATTTTTTGTATTATTTATTTCTGGTTTTAGGCATTTCTTGGTTATTTTGTGAGTTTGCATTTTCTAATCATACCATGAAGCACAAGTTTGTTCATAGAATAAATTATGTCTCTGGGGGGATGTGGCTGACATATTACTGGGATTTTTGCTTATAATTCAATACATTTATTATCGTAATCTAAAAAATTGAAAATTATATATTGTAATTATTTAGTTGAGCTTTTTTTTGTGGAAAAATTTTTTTGAAAAATATGTACCACATTTTCCTTATTCATTTGTGGAAGAGCACCTGGGTTGGTTTCATAGCTTAGCAATTGTGAATTGAGCTGTTATAAACATTGATGTGGCTGTGTCACTGTAGAGTGCTGATTTTAAGTCCTTTGAGTATAAACCTAGGAGTGGGATAACTGGATCAAATGGTGATTTCATTCCAAGTTTTCTGAGGAATCTCCATACTGCTTTCCAGAGTGGTTGCACCAATTTGCATTCCCACCAGCAATGTATGAGTGAGTGCACCTTTTCCCCCACATCCTGGTCATCATTGATTGTTACTTTTATTCTTGATGAGTAAAGAATGGTGAGTGGAGTGAGATGAAATCTCAGTGTAGTTTTAATTTGCATTTCTCTAATTGCTAGAGACGTTGAACATTTTTTCAACCATTGTATTTCTTCTGTGAAGTGCCTGTTCAGTTCTTTTGTACATTTATTGATTGAGGTTTCTTTTTTTTTTTTTTTCTTTTTCTTCTTCTTTTTTTTTGGTGTTAAGTTTTTTGAGTTCTTTGTATATCCTGGAGATTAATGCTTTATCTAAGTTTCAGGAGGCAGAGATTTTCTCCCAATATGTAGGCTCTCTCTTCATGTTATTGATTGTTTCCTTTGCTGTGAAGAAGTTTTTCAGTTTGATACCATGCCATTTATTGATTTTTGATTTTCCTTTTTGTGCTTTAGGAGTCTTGTTGAGGAATTTGGTTCCTAAGCTGAAATGATGGAGATTTGGGCTGGCTTTTTCTTCTCATAGGCCCAGGGTTCTCCGGTCTAATGCCTAGGTTACTGATCCACTTTGAGTGGAGTTTTTTTCAGGGTGAGAGATAGGGGTTTAACTTCAATATGTTATATATATTGAAAAAAAATTAAATGATTTTACTTCTTTTGAAAAACTTTTTTCTTAGATGTTTTTCCTTGTATGCTGGCTCTTGATCTCATGTAACTGCCTGAACTTTCCTGTATATCTTTCTTATCATGTCTTCAGAGAGTTATGTTGTTTTAAATGCATAGAGAAAGTCTTTTCTTGTAAGTCTCTTTATCTTTTTCCCATCATGTGCTTCCACATTAAAATCATTTGCTTTCTGAACATAACCTGGGAATTGATTGGAATCTCAGGGCAGTATATGCATCCATTCACAGCTCCCTCAGAGTTCCAAAACACTTCTGTTTTAATCAGCTCTTTCATTACTGTAACCAAACGACCTGACAAGAACAATTTTAGAGGAGGAAAAGTTTACTTGGGGGCTCGTGGTTTCGGAGTTCTCAGTCCAGAGACAATTGGCTCCATTTTTCTGGGCGTACATGTGACAGAACATCATGGTGGAAGAGTGTACAGAGGAAATTGGCTCAGGACATGGCCACCAGGAAGCAGAGAAAGAGATTCTCACTCACCCAAGATGAAATATATATCCCAAAACCATGGCCTCAGTGACTCACCTCCTTCAGCCACACTCTACCAGGCTTAGGTTACCACCCAGTTAATCCGTATCAGGGGATTAATGTGCTGACTCGGTTAAAGCTTTCATAACCCAATCATTTCATCACTAAGCTTTTTTGCATTGTCTCACACTTGAGCTTTTGGGGGATACCTCATATCCAAACCATAACCACTTATTTCTAGGAATAGTTCTCTTGAGGTCTGCAATAGCCAGCCAGTACCAGGTTGGCCTTTACTATCATAACTCACTTCATTTCTGCTTGCCTCCATTTGACCCTCAGATATTCATGTCAAACCCATCAAGTAGTGTGGATCTACTATAGGTGCACAGGGTTCACAGCCATGTGTCTCAGCAATATCTTTCAGGTGAACTTTCACAATTAACTTTGGGAATTCATGAGCATAAGAACTATCAAAAACTCCTCTGTTGATAACATCGTGATATTTTGCTTGGGTATGTTTTATGTTTTTATCCTGAATTACCAAGCATTTCAATGCTTGGTTAGTTCTATCCTCTTATCTTCTTTGTTGAATTTGGAATCTCTGAAGTTAGGCTTTATCTTAACTTGGACAAACATCATCTGGTCAAGTAGATACCTGTGTTAGCACAGATTTGCAGATATAGCAGAACTTATAGGAAATGGTGTTAGTAGAACTTTTTTTTGAGTATCAGTGTTTTAAAACATAGAAATTGCTCAGATATTGCTGAGAAATTTAACCAAAATCTTCCAGCAGCAGCTTCCAAGTCCCACTGCATATACTCCAGTGTCCTTGTGACATTCAGAGAGTCTTCTCTTTAATTACAACCAGATGTGAACATTGAAATATCATGGTTGATAAAGTAAGTAATGTGGCAAATAATTCACAGAATTATAGCTCATTTTCTATGACAGGACAAAGAGAAAATCACCCTGAGAGGAAGCTCTTTTTGTTTTGCCCTGGAAATGTTCACCATGGACATATTTCTTACTTAGTGTGCTATGGTGACCTTGCTTTACTACTTTCTTTCTGATCATTCCTTAGCAATAAATGAGAAATAGGAAACTACTACCAGGTGCCAGTGGGAATTGAATGTCAAATCCACAAAGCTGAACTTGAAAGTGTTTTAACAGGTTAAAAAATAAAAGATCGCAGAAACCACATGGACCACAGAAGGGTAAGAAGCTTGTTTACAAGGTCAGTTCAAAGTGTAGTCAAGAGAATGAGATATATGTGGGATTGAACTGGGTCAGAAACAGCCAGGGATGCTCCTGACAGTGAGACAAGGGCCTGTTGACTGTCTAAGCCAAACATGTAATTAAAAAGACCTCACTCCCAACAGTTTTCCAGATCATTCCTTCTACGTGCATATACTTGAGCATGTGTAGAGTGGGTGAGTATGTATGTGGGTGTGATAGATGTGTGTGGGAGGGAGGGAGTGAACTTGTAGATGAGAGGTACACACTAGTGGGATTCATCCCACTGCTGGTCATAGGTATAACTGGAGTTTTTCTCTGTTATGGCTATAATGATTTTTAAAAATGTTTCCTTTGTTGCCTTTGTGTCTGCTTCAAACTTATAGATGCCCAACAAATTGATATTTTCTTTTATCACCACCGCTGTGCCCTCCTCCCAGTGTGTATTCACTTAAAACCTTCCTTGTCATTTATGGATGGCTTATCATTTGTTCAGTATTCTGTTGAAAACTAGATACCATTCCCTCATGAAATAACTACAACATGGTTGTGTTGTAGATGATCTCAGGTTTTGTTTTTTGTTTTTTTTTTCTGTACCAGGGATTGAATCCAGGGGCATTTAACCACTGAGCAACATCCCCAGAATCTCACTAAATTGCTTAAAACCTTCCTAGGTTGCTGAGGCTGGCTTTGAACTTAAGATCCTCCTGTATCAGCCTCCCGAACCACAGGGATTACAGGCATGTGCCACCACACCTGGCTATCTAAGTTCTTAAAGATAAGAAAACTGTCTAGAGAGGTGAATCCAAACACAATAATTTTGAAATAAAGAGGTCAATTAGCCCCAAAGCCCCAATTTTTAGAATATTTAATAATTATTCTGACTAAAGATGGTGAAATGTTGAACCACCAAAAATCTATATTCCTTCCAACTTACGAACATTATGTTAACCAAAATAAGTCACACTCAGAAAGTCAAGAGCTATGTTTTCTCTCATATGTGGAAGCTAGAGAGAAAAACAAGGGGATGGCGGGGAGTAAATATGACACACTAGGAGAGTAGAGGAAGGGGACCAGGGAAGGGAGGTACTCAGGAATGAAATGAATCAAATAATGTTATGTGCCTCTACAAATATGTTACAATGAAACTCAGTATTCAGTGTAATTATAATGTACTAATTAAAACTTCTTTTTAAAAATCAGTCTTTCCAAAAAGACACATGGAAGTAACAGGAAAACTATTAGAGAAGAGGGAAGAGATTAGAGAGAGGCAGGAGGAAAGAAGGAAGGGTAATACAGGGTGAATATTACCAAAATATGTTATTTACATGTAAGAATATGCCACCATGAAACCCACAATTCTGTATAATTAAAATGCACCAATAAAAAATTCTACCTCATCTACTGTGAAATGAAAGTAATAAAATTAATTATCTAGTTATATACAAAGTTTAAATAAAATGTATGAGATGTAAGACCATGTTTGAAAAAATATTTGTCAGAATAGATTAAACAAAGTGACACGATTGGTGGGGTTAACTTCAAAAAGGGACAGTAGGAGAAAAGCAGAAACTTCTGTGCTGATGTGGCCTCTCACAGCTCCTTACCCTAATTTCTGGGATGATGTCCATGAAGCCTGGAAAACTACTAATTTCCCAAGTACAGAGAGAAGCAAATAGGGATCTCATTTCCTTTTCCTGAGAGGCAACTGGAATAGCAGCTGAAGAGAGTCAGGAGAACCAGAAAAAGTCAGCTGGGCTCCGGAGCCCAGGCTGGTCACAGAGTCCTAGAATGAGCTAAGGACATCACTGAAGACAGATACAGGAATGGGACTCACCTAGTGCTTCCTCCGTGGTGGAGTAAATTTTGATGTAGGACATTTAATGAAGAATGTGCAAGTCTGGAAGACACTGCACCTGAATCCATGCACTGGCCTGTGACTGGGCAAACAGGGCATTGAGTGTTTGATGGGGTGATGAGAATGCTGAGAAGGCCTTGCCTGGCTGCCTCCAACCAGGAGCAAGAGTCCTGGGCAGGCGTCTTCCATTTCACTTTCAGAACTGTGTCTGCCTCTGTAATGCTTTTAAGGGATTACCAGGTAAATTTCTCAAAAGCCCTGGGAGAAAGGCTGTTCAGAGTGCTTAGCCAAGAGCTCACATTTGAAAGCCAGTCCCCAGAGTGGAGCTACTTGACGCCTGCAGAGAAGCAGTCACTTCAAAGGACAAACCAGAGGGTATCTCCCAAAGAATCAGGATGTAATCCCCTCCTTGGGCAGAAAGCTCCAGCTTTCTGTGGGCAGTGTCCCAACTTTCCCAAGAGGATAGATCTCGCTAAGTCAAGTGGCTCTACTGTTAATTACTGCAAGAGGCTTCTAAACCTTGAATAAGAAGATTGGGTTGCATGCACCCTTGATGGATACTGAGTGCTTAGAAGTTCATCTCCAAGAACAGCTTCTTCTCCGTGGTTTGGGATCTGATCAGATCTGTGTGCATTTCCCCTGAGCAAAGCTCTAATCAGCACAGCAGTTTTAAAATAATGATTAGATTTTAAGGCCATTTTATTAACTCTGATGAAAATCCTAAGCATTCTAGAACCTCACCTCAAAGGTCTGATGTAGGAGGAAGGAAAATGGTGACAATCCCACAAAAGAAAATGATTTCCCTTTATTCACACAAATTCCTAAAAATTACCGAAGAACATAGAAGAATCTAGTTTTAAGGCTAAAAGATAGATTATGCTCCACAGTTTTCTTTTCCATATTCAGCAATTAAAATGCTCCTTTCTTGGGATTCTGTGAGCTGCTGATTATCAGAGAAGTTGCATAAAGCCACAACTCAATAAACCTAAAGTGCTCGAATACTGCTCAAGTCTACTCATCAGGACTGGAGAAAGTTCAGATGCACTCTTCTCCAAGCAGTCTTTCACCATTAAAAATGATTTTAGTTTATCTGTTTTGCAGATATCAGGTTGAAAAAGTGTCCTTTCTAACCTCCCAACATTGAACCAGTTTTATATGGCCACTATAAACTCAACTTGATCATAGTGAAAAAAAATTAAAAAAAGAGTAGGGGACTCACCTTTGCTTGTTCTGAGTTTAACTAGCATTTTTCTTACTTTTTGTCAACACATTTCTTCTTTTGCCTTCCAGGTGAGGCTCCTTTCCTCATTCTTTTTTCCCAGGAAATCTCAAAACTCAAAAGAGAACTTAGTTCTTTTTCAAAAATTAAGACCCTAAGAAGTGAAGAAAGAACTATTCCAGGTCAAGCAAGTGATTAGGGATAGAGCCAAGAACTCTCATAACCACTTTTTCTTCCTGCATTGTAATGTGTGTGCTTAACAAGTGTCTTATAGGACTGGGATGGATACAGCCTGTCCAGAGAACTTCTCCACATCCTCCTTTCCTTCTTCCCTTCTTCCTTCCTTTCTGTCTTATTTTCAAGTTAATAGAATTCTCTTTGCATAGTCTAAATATGATCTTTATTTTTTAATTTTTTTGAGTTCTTTTCAAATTTTTTCTATTTGTTGTTTTTAGATATACACGACAGTGTATTTTGACATATTATATCTATATGGAGTGCAATTCATTACAATTTTGATCCCATTCTTGTGGAGTTACACTGGTGGTGTATTTATATATAAGCATAGTTAAATATAATTTTTAAACACTATTTTTCTTGTCTTTTGTAAAATATGTCATCATTTTTATATTTAAAAACACTTGAATATGCTTTTAAAAATAAAATTACCCAGTCAGAATGAGATTCCTACCAGAATTGGTTAATAAATAACATATTAAAATGTCCATACAATCTGGAAAACCGTATTTGATTTGTATCTTTGTCCAGGACATTCAGTAAAGCCAATGGCAGGCCCTGGCCTGTTTGACTGCCAGGGTGCCATCAGGAGTGATTGGATCACATACATCTCTTCTTCACCCTAAGAAATGTCTCCATTCCAATAGTACAGGATGTTTATAGCAAGACTGGTGAAAAGGGTATTCAGAGCCTCGTATTCAAAGTTTTAATAGAGAAACTTAAAGTGTTCTTCTAAACATCAAAGACAAGGAAAACTCCTCAATGTTATTCCTGACAGAGAAAAAAAAAATCATCCCAGAATAGCCTCTGATACCAGAACATTTCCACCGATACTCACTTCTCATGTCCTCTCCTGAAGTCCCTTCCTTCTGTTGGCAGGGGTGTTTATGTTGCCTCAGAAGTCTTATGTTTTAGAAATGCTAAAGAAATGTGCCATCTTCACAATGGGCCAGCTTCTTTCTTGCTAAGTTTCATGCTGAGTTGTTGGGCAGGGAAAGCAAAAATGCTGGTACATTTTCAAATGTAGAACAGCTTCCCAAATCTGAACAAATTAGATAATTCTTAAAGGTTTGCTTACAATTGCTTCTTCCTTAAGATTCAGCATTGTGGAATTTGCCAAACAAACAAAACAAAATGAAATGTGCCACTTCTGAAAAGAATTCTGCCATATGTGACACAGGTATGGGTGAACTGGCTGAGGTGGTAGATTTGCCCCCAACACAATCTGCCAGGGAGTGGCATTTCTGAGTGAGCTTTGAGTGAGCTTTGCCAGGGAGTGGCATTTCCAGCTCTGTCTCCATATTGAAATCTTCTGGCCCAGGAACTTTTGAACCATGCCCTGGGTCAGAGATTTCCTTCTCCTCTGGGGGTGGGGAAAATATTATAAAATATAAAATAATATAACATAAAATTATAAAATAAAATATTAATATGCTTTTGAGAGCTCTCCAAGTGATTCCATGTAAAATCAGAATTGAAAACTATTAAGAGATCAATGCAAGGAAATCTAGTTCTCTGCAGGAACAATTAATCAAGCAAGTGCTAATGAACCAGGAAAGTTAATTATACCTGATTCTTTCAAATGCCCATATGGTATGCCTGACTTTTTAAGGAACTTACAAAAAAAGGAATCTATATGAGTAAGATTTTCTAAAAATATATGAGAAAATGGATAGATTTCTCAGCACATGAAACTTTAATACTACTGCTGAATCTCATTGACTTACAAGAGAAACTGCTATATTGATTGGGTATTCGAAGGGATAGAAGTAGTTTGTAATCTGAATCAAATTGCTCAGAAAAATTCCCTGCTGAGTCCATCTACTTGAGGAGCATACTTAGACAATAAGGAGTACATGGTCCCACCCCATAGATCCATTCCTTCCTGCTAAGGCCCACAAAGCAGCAAGTCAGAGACACATCCTCCCCTCCTAGAGAAACTCCCTTTCCAGGCAGGAAACCCTCCTTGTCCATTACAGAACTGTTGGATGCAGACACACTGGCCTGCTCAGCCCTGTGGCCCTGTGCGTAGGGGTGCATGTGGTGGAGGTAAGAAAATAGAGAAATGTCATGCCTGCTGCAGACCTAGAAACAGGGAGGCATGGAGAGAAATGAGTTGGAAAAGTCACAAGTGCCTTTGTACCTACACAAGAATCACTTTCGAGTCTTACTTCTTTTTATAATTACCTGCAAAGTTTTAAACATATCCCAATGCTCCTGTTCCATTGGGATCAAAGAAGTCAGCATATTTATGGGGAAAGACTGTGGCATCTCATGGTTCTTTAAAACTTGGAGATTTTGAAGGACTGCCAGGGTTGAGAACCACTACTGTATTCTCAACTTCTTAAAGGGTGGGTGAAATAGATTGGCTATTTATATAATACAATCTCTTGAGTGCTGAACAAACCTTTTCCCTGAGTTCATTCTGTACCTATACCTTAATGCCTAACATTTACCAATTAGAGATATATTCCTTTGGCTTGATCAAAGAGACTATATTCTCTGTGATAAAGCACACACTTCAAAAAGTAGTGTGTGGAGCTGATTATAGTCACTCAAACTTCTCTTTGTATTTTAACAGAGAAAGGAGAGACTACTACAAAGTCAGAGGAAGTATTAGGGTACCAGGATGTACAGCACTAGGAGAAGGTCAGGGAAGGGGAACTAAAGACTAAATTGTCCTTGTCCTTTGTCAGATCTCGAGCTGATTCCCAAGCTTGACCTCTGCAGATGGACAGATTCAGGCAACTCGTGGGTTAGGATCCCCAGTTCTGAAAATGAGAAGACTCAAGGTTTAGTAGTTACCTGGAAGTAGGAAGAGGGCCCACTGCCAGCTACTCTTCCAATCCTTCAATCTTTGAGGATCAGACAGCAGGTCAGGCAGGACCATGAACTGATGGACAAGGAAACTGAGACTAGGAACCACAGAGATGGGAACTAGAGCCAGGTGTCCTCCCTAGTCCACATTCTGCACTCCACCACAAGGTTTTCCTTCAAACAAAGTAAACACTTCTTTGGGAAGCAAATGGTCCTTCTTGTTCCTGGGTGCACTTACTGGTAATCATATCTTTTCTTTATCTGAATATGGAGAGCTTCTAGTTTATAACGGAATCAAGTTCCAGAAGTTCAGATGTAAGACAATTATTTGTGATTCAGCTTACACTCTCCAAGAGAAACAGTGCAATGTATGGTAGTTAGATTCTCAGGCCAATTTATGTGAAACTTCAATAGTAAAAATTTCTGAAGGGATGTGATCATGTATAACCACCATAGAAAGAGGAGTTTATAAAGTCAGAAAAACTTTACTTATAAATTCAGTCTCCCTCTCCAAATAATTAATCAGGTGCCAGCTCCTCAAATGTCTTTCTGTTATACTCCCCAAAAAGATTCTTGAGTACCATCAGGAGAGAGAGAGAGAGTCAGCCCCACCCTAATCCCTTCCCCTCCCTATAAATGCTGGCAACAAAGAACTAACACCCGATTCTCTGGCACACCGCTTTTAGGTATAAGGGTGGTCGTCGCTGGCCAGCTAAAAAATAAAAAAATAAAGGCTTCTTTTGGCTTTATGTGATTGGCTTGGATGATCTTATTTTCATCAGGTATAACATTTGGAGGTCCCACCAAGATTTGATTTCTCCAAGCCCTCACGCCTAAATTGGCCTCCTGTGACAGTTGCCTGGGAGTCCTACCCTGAGTAGAGGGGAGCTCCTGAGAGATGTGCCTCAGCCTCACTCTTTGGGGGACTCCAGCCCATCTTCAGGGTGCTCTTCTGGACGAAGCCACCTGGTATCCTGTCTGTTTTGATTAGTCAGCCATCTGCATCTGGGGGACATGGTCAGACTGGACGCAGTTGCTTACACTAGGCCCAGGTCAGGGCGAGATGTCACTCCTGTTCCCTGGTAGGCCTCCTCGAGAGGCCTAGTCTGGTGGGCCTCCTCATGGGGTCCAGTCTGGTGGGCCTCCGTGTGGGGTCCAGTCTGGTGGGCCTCCTCCTGGGGTCCAGTCTGGTGGACCTCCACATGGGGTCCAGTCTGGTGGGCCTCCTTGTGGAATCCAGTCTGGTGGACCTCCTCATGGGGTCCAGTCTGGTGGGCCTGGTCCACTCGGTCTCCAGGTGGGGGCCTGGGCCTGGTCTGATCAACCTCCAGGAAGGGCCTGGGCCTGGTCCACTCAGCCTCAGGGTGGGGCCTGGGCCTAGTCCAATAGGCCTCCATGAGGGCCTAAAATGGCAGGCCTCCCTGTGGGGTGCAATCCGGTCATTGTCTGTCTGTATTTGTCTTGTCAGTTTGGTTCATGGCCATTTGTGTTTTCTATGTTTTTGCTTTGCTTTCTGTGTTGCATCTCTCTCCAAGACAGTCTACTATGGGACAAAGTCAGTCAACCATGTGCCCCACTGTTCTAACTTGTAACTTGTTTTTTTAGATTATTTTCAGGACTTCCAAGAATGTGCCACTGTCTATGGAGCTTCTGTTAATGGATTTAACTTAAGAAAGTTTTGTAAATCATAATGGCCCACTTTCAAAGTTGATTGGCCCCCCTCAGGGAACAACCGACCTCCCTACTGCCCTTAAGGTCCAAGAGGTCATCTTTGGGCAGCCAAATCATCCAGATCAGGTGCCTTACATTCAAATTTGAATTAACATGCTAACAGATAAGCCAAAATGGCTTAAGCATTGCCTTTCAGATTCTGTGTCCTCTAGTTCGGGAACTGCACCGGTTTGGTGAAAAAGACCAGACTAGACTTAAATGCAGCTAGTGCTGCTGCCTTTCTTCAAGACTCAGGTAACTCTGCAAAAGCCATTTCCTAATCCCCGGGCCAAGGAAGGGGGAAAGTGGCTTGGGGGCGCCAGGCACCCGCCCTCTTACCCTCCCACAGGGTGAGGGGGAGAAGGGAACAAGTCCATGTCCAACCTCTCCAGGGTTACAATCCCCCCCCACAGTGAATTGTTTTGCAATATGTAAATGACATGTGCCTCCATCCAGGAGGAATAACAAAAGCCCATTACAGAGCTCTTAAGCATTCAAAACCTGTCCTGATAAAAATGGTTAAAATGCCCTAGGCATCAGGTTTCTGCTGGAACCAGATCTCAAGTAGAACTTAACATTGAAATGATAATAGAGGAAGCCAAAGTCCAGTAGGAGACCAGTTTTTAACCAAAGAAAAAAACAAAAAACAAAAAAAGTGTTTTAACTAGGGGCCAAGTACTTGTTGAGCTCACAACTTTTGATCAGTCCTATTTTTATTCAACTTAGGTTTTTGAACATCTTGTTACATTGCAATGAAGATTCACATACAAAAAGCATGTTTTTTTGTGTTATGTGTATTGTTTTGTGTCCAAAAATCATGTAAATGATATTAGATTGACTTAAAGAACACTCAAAGAAATTAGAATTAAAAAATGGATCCAGATATATTTAATTCATGTGATTTTAAAGGATTCAATTTAAATTTAATAAATAAATGGATGTAAAATATACTTGACCTCACAAGTCTTTAGGTGGTCAAATTAATAAAATGTTGATGTCTATAAAATGTGTAATATCAATTGTTTTTTAGGACTTTTCTTCCATAGGAAAGAGATGGCAAATATTATTCAATATATACTTGTCTGATCTTGGTTTTTACATAAGTAAATTAACAGTAACATAAGTAAATTAGATTTGATATATATAGAACTAATCAAATATGTTAAAGTAACATAAGTAAATTAGATTTGATATATACAGAACTAATCCAATATGTTTGTTAGAGACACCTTGTTAATTTATAAAGTTAAAATGCTGTTAAATAACATCAAGTACTCATAACACCTTAAATTCCATGGGGTAATATATCTTAACATTATTGGTGTTTTCTTGGATTGATAAATAAAAGGATTTAAAACTATTTTATATCATCACTAAAAGCAAGGCTACTAAGAGTGAAATCCTAACAAGTACAATTCTATATACAAAGTAATCCAAAAGTTTCAACTGTGATTCAATTAAAGTACTATAAATAACATAAATATTTCATCTTATTAAAGTGGAATAATTTATCTAAATTCAGAAATTTCATAGGAATTGTTTTAGAATACGAACAAAAAGGAGTCAACAGATTGGAAAGGGAAAATAGAAGGTTCTAGGTATGAAAATATATCCAGTAAAAGGAAAAAGAAAATATTTCTGGGTAAGAAAGTCTGTGTGTAGGTAAAGGGCAAATTCCAACAAGTTTTTGTGTAACTAAGTAGTTATATGTATGTGTGACCATCAATTAGAAACTATTTAAGGTTTTTCCCTAAGATCAAATGTTAATGGGCTAATATAATCCAAAGTGTAATCAATATGTTAAAATGACAAGGATTTCTTTAAAAACACTAATTTACTCTTAACATTGTGTCTGTTAAATATTATTCTTTAGAGCAATTAGTCTTAAAGATTGGGGTTTATACAATTCTGGTTGAATAACTGTTAAAGTATTGTACTATGTTACAGAGTCTAAATTTTTCTTTAAAAAAACTAAATTTGGTTAACATCAAGATGATTGTGTTGTTGCTCTTCTTTGTAATATCAATGTGTCCATAACTTCCAGGTACACAAGTCTTTAGAGCAGAGAATTTGTCAAGCTGCTGTTCTCCAAATTAAACTTATCTGTGTTGGTAATTTCAAACTTATAGGAATGGCAAATTTTATTGGGAACTTGTTTTTATCATTTAATGTTCTGTAACAGAACCTGCTATCAATAGGGTATATGTAAATTTGTTAGTTTTTACACAGAGATCAAAATTTAAATGCAAATGTATTTAAAGCTAGTGAGAACCTGATTTGTTCAAAGGTTAGTATCATGAAACATAAAAATAAATTTGATCACTTTGCCACACAAAAGGAAAGTTAGAAGCTTTCAGCCTTTCCTTGATTTGTTTCAAATGTAATGTGTTATGTCTATTCACATAGACTCAGGAAACAATACGTGTAAACTGTGTAAAATGATGTTCTAAGAGGAGGCAAAGATAACTTCAAAACTGGAACACTCTGCCTAAGATTATAAAAGACCCTGCCTTACCTGAAATAAGGGTCTGCCTCCCACACTGCTACAAGTCAGAATGTCTCCAAAATAAGCCAGCTTTCAGCTGATTTAAAGTTATATTCAAAAGATTGTTTTTTGTTGTAAAATACTGTGATATCAAATAGGAAATATAATACATAATTCAGGCAGAAATTAAGATGACTATTACATAAACTAGATATGTTTTTACTGTTGTTAATTCTATTTTGTATTTTCCTTGTGAGCTCTGTAACTAATGCCTGATTAATTTGAGATACTAAGCCATCACCTATAGAGCAGATGAGATAATATAAACCCCAGTTATATAAAAGGGAGTAAATAATTACAAAAGGAAATTGCTGGATATTTAAGTAAATAGTTACAAAAGGCTTGCTGGATATTTAAGATCAAGCTTAAAGATTGAGATTAAAACACAGGAGGGCCAAGAAAACCAGTTTTGGCTCTTGCCCTCAGAGTCAACCTGAATTCAGGGAACAAGAGAGTTTCTCTAAGGAGTTTTGCAACTCTGGATCACACGACCTCCTGATCAGGGAGATTGATGAGACTCACTGGAGGATGAAAAGCCACCACCACCACAGACAGAGCCAGGAAGTCAACACTACTGCCTTTGCTGCTGCCAGAACTCAGAGCTTTCGTCCATGCAGCCAGTGGGCAAAAGACACCGCCTGGTTTCTATGTTGCACAGAAGGCATTGCTGTGTCCAGAGCTGAGCAAATGCCGGATGCCATCGGCCTCCAGGTTGCAGGAACTGCCACTGTCACCACCAGAGCCAGAGCACAAGAGCCACTGGAACCCAGATGCCACCACCACCAGAGCTCAGAGCCGTCCAAAACAGAACCCAATCTGAATGGATGCTTCTCAAGGCTTGGCTGTGGTCCCCATGGGTAAGTGGGCAAAAGGGAATACAGTCCTGGCTGCTCTCACCACGTGATCACCCATGCATTCCAGGCGTGTCCCCAGAGTTGGAGACCCAGCAGAAATTGCTGAGCACCATGAAGAAGGATGTACAGCAGTGAAGCAGACAGGCTCAACCCCTGTCCTCCTGGGGCTGACATTCTCCTGGAAAAGAGCTGTCAGCTGTCCACAGGGCAAGAGTCACTGCCTTGGAGCTGCTGGAATCCAGGAGGAACGCTGCTGCCCACCCCAGAGCACAGGAGCTATGGTCACTGTAGCCATCACCTCCCTTGCATCCAGGCAACAGGAGTTGCCCTGAAGGAGCTGCTGGAATGCAGGAGCTGCCACCACCCAAGCACAGGAGCTGCCATTGTCGATGCCACCTCCAGGATGCAAGAGCCACTGTCAACAGGTCCAGAGCACAGGAGCCACTGCCACAGAGGAAGTCAATGCCGCTGCTGTAGCCACCTCAACAAGGACTGACCTAGCGAATGGCATGAAAAGAGCTAAGAAGCTACTCTCAAATTCCCCATGAGTGCCCCCTGTGGGAACTCGGCTGACTCTTAGGAGACAGGAACAGGTCAATTTGACCAGCTTGATCTTAAACACCTCGCAAAACAGTTAAAACCAAACCAAACCATAGACATTCTTGGGCATTTAAAAGAAACAATAGCTTAATGTAACTTAAGATGTACTTGTGTTAGCCCCTAGAATAGGACTGGAGGCTACAAAAGAGAGATTCTAAGGCAAATGTATCTGATAACTATCAAAAGAAACTGCCAGAGTCAGAAATTTTTTAGTCAGTTTAAGGCCTACAGATCTTCCTGAGCTGCACAGGTAGGCTTAATCTATGTTCACTATCTAATGTTAAAGTTCCCAAATAAAGACCTCAATCTCTCCAGCCTTTGATAGGCCTTGTTATGGGAACAACTTCTCAGTTCTTCCACCTGGTGAGAGATTGACTTCTGTCATGTTCATGATACTCATTGACATGTTCCAGATGCTGCAACATTTACTCTGTATTAATCTCATTTCAGTACTTATGTCTTTTGTTTCTCTCTCATAGAAGCACCCACCCCAGATGACGTTACAACCTGCTCTTCCCAAGCAGACTTCTACCCTGGACCCCTCATTGACCAGATTTCTAAAAGGAACTTCAAACTGCTTACCCCACTCCACCCCCTTCCAGCTCGAAGCAGCCAGAGTGGTCATCACCCCCTCGTCCTTGTAGCAGTGAAAAGTTTCTAATTGAGGACAGGCTGTTAGTGTAGAACAAGAAATCTGGTCAAATTGAGGAATGGGACCCAGAGTCTGGGAAGAGTCTGGGAAGTTGGAAACTGAAAGTTTCTGGGAAGTTGGAAACTGAAAAACTACTAGTTTCCTAAACAAGAGTTTGTTAGTGAGGATAAGACCAGTGGGGAATATTATACTCCCCAAAAAGATACCTGAGTGCCATCAGGAGAAAGAGAGTCAGCCCCACCCTAATCCCTTCCCCTCCCTATAAATGTTGGCAACAAAGAATTAACGCATGATTCTCTAGCACACCACTTTTAAGTGTAAGGGTGGGCATCGCTGGCCAGCTAAAAAATAAAAAATAAAGGCTTCTTTTGGCTTTATGTGATCAGCTTGGATGATCTTATTTTCATCAGGTATAACATTTCCTCCTTACTAACACTGCCATAGCCACCTTTTAGGGCAATGATATCAGTGTAAATAGTCCATGCATTAGTGCACAATTTAGTCATTCAATTTAAATTTATTCTGCCAGGTTTGGGGTGGGGAATGAAAGAAGCTCCTCCCCAAGCTTACATTTTACAGATGTGGTTATTTATAAATGAGGGGCATGGATGAAACTCACGTATTCACTTCCTAGCAGAATTACTTCCATCCTAAAAAAAAAAGAGTTCTGACTTAAAATTCAGGTAACAATATCCAATGTATCAGATCTAATTATATACAATAGCAAGTCAGTATTTATTATCTTAGAATTGGCATAGAGCATATTATTTTTGAGGATGAGTGACATTTCAAAAATAAATCCAAGTGACAGTGACTTCAGTCAAAGTGTAGGGCTATCTGAGAGATGTATTAGTGGAGGGAGATGCATTCATGAAGACGACTTTGAAAGATGGCATAGGAGTTTGAAAGGACTCATCTACAAATGAAATGATGTCCTTTACAGCTGATGACTTATCTTTATGTCTTATAAAGTTACAAAGTTGTATCAGGTTCCACAAAGTAATGGGGTGTTGAGCCCCAGAGTGCAAAAGTAAGCAGCCCTCTAGGACTTAACCCAAAAGAACCAGGAATACAGCCTTCCATGGAGTAGAGGACCTGCTTTTCAAGTCACATAGAGGTTAGATGAAAGGAAAGAAAAACAACAGCTGAGGCAACAAGAGAAGAAACAAAAATCAGAGGTGGGGGTCATCACAGCAAATCATCAACACTCCCAGTTTCTGACTGCTGCTGAACTAGGGATTTTCTCTTAATTCAGAAGGTGCAAAAAGAAGTCAGGTTTTTAAAAATCCAATTTGTACAAAAATCCATTTCTTTTCTCTTATCTACCTGCTCCCTGAAGATACAAAAGCTGTCTGAGATGTGTATTCAGGGCCCAAGTTTCTCTGTAGGATCCTCTATTGCCTTTTCATTTGGAGGTTATATCCATCCATCCATTCAGTGACTATGTAATGTGCACATACTAAGTTCCAGGCAATGTTGCAATCTCTGGAGATAGAGCAATGGATAAGACAAAGTGATTCCCCTTATTTTATATGGAAAACAGCTAAAAAGCAAGTAAATAAATAATTATATAGCATAATGTTTGGATAAAGGCTTAGAAATATATAGCAGTATAAGGAAGTGCTGTGAGGGGAGCAATTTTAGATAGAACAGCCCTGATGAGGAGGGATGTTTGAGTACAATCTGAGGAAACAGAAGGAGTCAGCTGTTGGGAAATCTGGGGACAGGATGCTTCAGGTTGAGAGGTCTGCTACAACCAAAGCCCTGAGGCAGGAACAACTGTGACATATTGGAAGAAAAACACGACAATGTCTGAGAGTAAAGTCGGGTGAGAATGGTGGATGAGCTATGCAAGGGAAGCATGGGGCAGAACATAGAGTCTTGGGCACCTTAGTAAGGAGTGTTTGAAGAATTAATATTAGAAGACTTGAAGCAAGGAATTGACATGAAAGTCAGTTTTACAAACAACTCTGGGAAGGCCACTTCTGGTGGAATAATAGGGATTGGATTAACCCTTCTGCCCTGAATAATGAAAAGATTAGATAATAATCTACCCTCCCATTTGCCCTAAAATAAACTAAAAGACCAGAAGAAACTTATGAAATACCTCTCAAGAAGTTGGACAGCACAGAGAAGGATGTCTGAGAGATGGAATGCAAATGTAGAGGGCCTTAAAACTGCCCAGTTTACTACCTGGAGGAAGTTTCCAAACCACAGTGCAAGGACAGGGAATTCAGGTACAGTCCAGGGCTCTCATGAGTTAAGGAAGCTGTGAATATGGGGAAGCCAAAGTAGCTAAAGCTCACAAAGCAGAGATCTAAAGAGGAGAGAGCTACTCAAACAGAGAAGCCAGAGGTCTGCTGAGTACTCACCTGAGTATCCAGCTGAGTACTGAGTAGAGAATGTGGGAGAAAAGTACCCAGAACAGGGAGGCAATGTTCCTGAAAGAATGAGAGGAAACAGTAATAAACTAAAATGAACCAATAAAAAGAATAGATCAAGAGTTCAAAGCCAGCCTCAGCAACTGTGAGGCCCTAAGCAACTCAGTGAGACCCTGTCTCTAAATAAAATACAAAATAGGGCTGGGGATGTGGCTCAGTGGTCAAGTGCCCCTGGGTTCAATCCCCAGTACCCCACCCCCTCAAAAAGAAGAATAGAAATAGGAATACAAACATATTTAGCACCCAATAAGGTAAAATTCACAATATCTGGCATATGAAGGCAATCAAAGAATAAGAAAATAATTTGAAGTTAAGTGAATCACTTAGAACTGACCCTGAACCTTAGTTTGCACTGATGATGGAATTAGCAGATTGGGATATTTAAAGTCACTATTGTGTTTGTACAAGTTGAAGAAGAGAGAAGTGAGATTTAACTGGTTAAAACAAACCAAATTTAGTATGTAGAGATGAAAATTATAATATACCATTTAAAATATTCATTGAGTGGAATTAACAGCAGACTGGATAGTAAAGTAGAAAAGTTAAAAAACTTAAAGGTATAGCAATAGAAACAGTCTCTCCCCTCCCCCCCCCCCCAAAAAAAAAAAAAAAAAAAACAAACAAAAAAAAAAAGAACAGAGCATAGTGGTGTGTGGGATGAGCTCAAATGACCAAATATACATGTAATTAGAGTTTCCAAAGAGAGGAGAGAGACATAAAATATGTTAGAAGAAACAATTAGGGACAATTTTACAGATGAATGGAACTACAAATGAACAGATCCAAGAAGCTCCACAAGCCTCAAGTCCAAGAAATGTGATGAAAACTATGAGGCACCTGGCAATCAATTGAAGGAGAAAAGATAGCCAGAGGTAAAGCAAACCAAACACCAGAATGAAGCATTACATGTAGAGTAATAGTCATACAGTGAGCAGCAATGAACATCAGAAATGATGTCCACTGGAGGAAATGGACAGCATCATTAAATACTGAAAGGAAAAACCTTGTCAACCCAAGAATTCTTCAATACATTTAAATGTCTTTGAAAAAGGAATGCAAAGTAAAAATTCTGTCAGACATTTAAAGAAATAATTTTTCATCAGTACACCTGGATGATGATGTTAAAGGACAGATATCCTTCAAAAAAATGATGCCAGATGAAATATGGATATTTACAAAAGAATGAAAGCGACAGAAATATGAACTACCTGATCCATCTAAACTGTTTTTTTCCCTTCATGTTTGAAGATCTTAGAAAAATGAATGACCCACTTTCATGGTGTTGGAGCTGTGCTAGGCTCGCTGTATTAAATGCTGATGTTGCTCTATTCCAAATCCCTGTGGCCCTGTATTTTGTATTTCTCTCTTGTGTTTGTCTGTTTCCCCGAATAAATAACATAATAAGATGTTGTGCTTAACATCCCTTAAATTCTTAGTGAAAATGGGTCTGGAATCTGGCATTTTATTTCACTTGATGAACTGAAAATTTTACTATACAGAGCTGTCAAACACCTTAAAATAACTGTAGATGACTATAAATTTCTAGGTTTGTTGCCTCATATTTGGAACAAAGTTTATTGTTCCCATGCCCAGTGTTTAGTGCTTACCTGGGAATAAAGAGTTAGACAATAGATTTTAGGCTTGAACATCTGTGAAGGAGCAAATTAAAAAATTCTTTAGCACCAAGTTCCATTCTGTCCCATTGGGCAAGTTTGGGGTCAGCTAGCATCTAGAGTCCTAGAGAAAAGAGACCCTTGCTAGGATGACTAGAGGGCTGAAGGCCTGGCATAGACTGTGCAGTGTCCTAGGTAGTACTTTATCACTAGCTGTCATCCTTGGCGGCTCTTCCTTGGTCTTCGTTACAAGGTCTCAGCAATTCACAGATCCCTCTTTCCTTCCTTTCTTCCACCTATCATCTTCTCCGCTTCTCAGGTAAGAATCATTTGTGTAACATTTATGCTAAAGGAAGACATGTACTGTGTGGTGTAATCAACCCAATGCTTTCACAGACGACCTACTTAACATTTTCAAGTGGAAAAGATAAAGAGAAAAACAAATTCAACTAAATTTCTGGTCAATACAATTTAGTTTTAAAGATAAAAATAGAATTCCAAAAATTTCAGTCATATAACAAAAAATAAATCTATAGATATGGTGTCTTGTGAATGATTTTTAAAATAAAAGAAAATCTTAGATAAACTAACTATTACCCATTTAAAGCAAAAGTAATAGCAGTACACTACTTATAACATATATAATTAAAATGTAGGACTTTAGCAGCACCAAATCTAGAAGGAAGAAATAGAGGAATACAGTTGAAATTCCTATACTAATTGGGAAATGAAATAATACAATTGAAAGTAGACTGTGATAAGTAAAATTTGTATATTATAAATGCCAAAGCTATCACTAAAGAAAAACACAACAAGGTATAGCTAATAAGCCAGTAATGAAGATAGAATCATAAAATTACTCAACCTATACAGAAAAATAAGACAAACATTAACAAAGAAAGATGGGACAAATAGAAATCAAAAGCAAGAAGATGGACTTAAATCCAGTCATATCAATAATCACATTAAGTGTAGATTATCCAAAAACATACACTAAGAGGCAGAGATAGGTCAAATGAATTAAAAAGCAAGCACTAATTATACCTTTAAATGTAAAGGCAAAAATAGGCTAAAAAGAAAGAGAATAGACAAACATATGTCATGTAAAACTAATAAAAATACAATTCAAATGACCTAATTAGTAGCAGGTGTACTGAAATAGATTTCAATGCAGAGAATATTGTCAGAGATAAAGAGGGTCATTCATAATGATAAAAGGGTCAATTTTTTAAGAGAACATGATCAGACTTATTATTTATATGCTGAATAGCAGGATCTCAAAATCTTTAGAGCAAAAAGCAATAGAATTGCAAGATGTAGAAATACCCACAATTTCATTCAGAGATTCCAATACACATTCCCAATAATCAATAGGACTCAGATACAGAAATTAATAGACTACAATAATAATATCAGTAGAATTGAATATTATCTACCAAATTGACCTAATTTACATTTATAGACCATTTCACCCTATAGAATGCACATTATTTTCAAGTGCATACTGAACATTTATCAAGTTAGAGCTTATTGTGGACCATTAAACACAATTCAATAAACCAATTTTAAAAATTTTTAAATAATATTAATCATATAAAGTATATTCTCTGTCCACAGTGGAATTAAATAAAAAAAATCAATAGTAAAATATATCTGTAAACCCCTCAGATATGTGCAAACAATATTACATACTTCTAAATAACCCATGGACCAAAGAAAATATTAAAAGGAAAACCAGAAAGTATATTAAGCTGAACAAAAATAAAGACACAATAAGTTAAGCTTTGTGGGGTTTAACTAGTCCATTCCCTCGTTTCACTGATGATGAAAATAAATTTCAGAAAAGTCGAGTGATTTTTCTCAGATTGTATCAGAAAGGCTTCTTGTTACCTATCATGTGTTCTTGGCTACATTATATACTTGGACGTCCTTAATTCTATATCAGAACAAAATCTGTCAAAAAGACAAAAATCCTCACTGATTTTATGCTTCTTTTTGTCAATCAGATAAAACTTTCAGTTATTCTGAGATTACAAGAAAAATAGCATTTTTGAAAATGTGTGTCAAAAATTAAAACAATTTTTGCTATAGCGATAGAACATAGAGAGCTTCCTTTTTCCTATCAAAATGATATATATAAACAACAAAAGTTATAATCTCAAGAAAAATGTCACTGTCCAGTACAGCTTAGTAGTTCCCATTTTCTACCAGGAATCACATATCATTTAGAAATACCTTTAAACACAGCAAATGAAAATAAAATTAAGTTGAAGAAAGTGCTTAGCACTGTGCATTTAATACGGAAAACGGCTGAATAGCCAAACCAGGTGAAACCATTCATTTGCTACATAAAACTACATGAATATTAAATTGTTTTGTTTGACTAGCATTTGTAAATGGCTCTTCACCACCATGTTTGATGATTAACTAACTGCTTTATGAAGCAGTATAAATGCTACACCATGATTAACAAGTGATTTAGAAACTATTTGGTAAAAACAAATACAGAATGAGAGAGAACTGAATGGTGGTAATTCTGAGAAGAAATTAAGCTCTGCTTTTCAAAGTGGTATTCCTAGAAACGGAGTTATTTTTCCTTACAATTCAAAAGAAAAACAAAACTTTTCAAACTAGTTTCTTGTCAATTAAAGAATTGAATTGGATTTATTGTGCATTCTAATCAATTGATGAATGTGCAGAAATCCACGTTTGAACCAGAAGAAAAAAATTATTTGCTAAAAACAAAAGTTGTTTCTGCTTTTGTATATAAGCACATCCTCTCTCCAGAAAGGACTCACCATTTTTTAAACAAGAAAATGTACTTTTAATTGTAGATGAAAGTACTTTTAATTGTAGAAAAGTACTTTTAATTGTTTGAAAAGTACTTTTAATTGTAGATGAACACAATACCTTTAATTAATTTATTTATTTTATGTGGTGCTGAGGATCGAACCCATTACCTCAACCCATTACCTCACACGTGCCAGGCAACTGCTCTACCACTAAGCTACAACCCAGCCCCGGGACTTACATAATCTAAATAAATGAAACACCAATATTAGTGATACCTAGCTTTCCAAGACTTGCTTTTTTAAAAAGACAATAATCAGATCATTGCTCTGAAGTAAGAAAGCAAACATCCTCACATATGAAGAAAACTAATGTGTGAGAAAACAGGGAAGGATTCTTACTTCATGTCAAATAAACCTAAACCCAGAACAGATACAAAAATAAAACTGTTACTTTGGTCTGGAAATCAAGAAAGCATCGATTTTACAGATAGCTGGTACAGCTGAGAAGGACTTTACAACAGTGTGATGTTTTAATAAGAATTAGGCATCAGATCTTTCTAGTTTCTTTAGTAAGCACGAACTAATGATGTGATTTCAATTTCATTTTTGAAAATTGTTATAAATTCTGGTAAGCAAAATATATAGCGTCAGCAACAGATAAAAATTCATCCATTTGTATTCCTAGGGAAATCTCTCAAAAGCAATCAAACCATTAAAACAAAAGGGAAACTGGTCACCTCAGAGTGATGTGCATTCTAATAGCAGCATGAATGCTTCAGGGAACACAGGAGTGCAGAGGAGGAGAATCAACGTGAGGCTCTGACATCTCGATCAAAGTCTCTCCCCTCACCCCACCCCAGTTGTTTTTCTCCCTCCTGTTTCTCCCTCTAGATTTTCTTAATGAGCCAGAACAATTGAAAAAAAAAAAAAGAAAAGAAAAGAAAAAGAAAAAGTGAAGGGGGATGACCTGGATTCACAGTGTCATTTAAGAGTCTTCTACTTGGAATATTCTTTTGCATGGAACTGAAAAAAGATTTCAAAGAAAGAGAGAAAAAGAAAAAATATTAGAATGCCAAACATGGAATAATTTCTACTGTGAAAAACCTCCAAAGATTGCCTGAACCTATTTATTCTCATCATCAGTCAGTCTGTGGGACATAGCTGTGCTTAATAAACATTTTTAAATAAAAGATGTAATGGATGCAAGTATGAGTAAGATATGAAATTTAAGGGAGGAGGGGAAAGCAGACCTAAGCATAGCAAGCAAATATTTTTAGGCAGAAAGCAAACTTCATGCTCTGTGGAGCTTAATTGAAAACACAATGGCAAAGTTATGCACAAATAATTAAGGCCTCCTATTTGATTATCTTCATTGTATATCTTAAGGAAAATTCCCTAGAAACTATTGGACAAATAACCACAAGTTGAAAAAAAAAATGAGAGTTAGTTCAATCCTGCTCCTTTTGTGATCTTTAAGAATGTTTACGGGTTGGTTGAAATGGCTCCCAGACATAGGAAGAAAAGACTTGCTTGAAAGTCATCAAAGGAACATTATAGCTTTAAGGATTATGGCTGGTGACAAATTTCCATTAAATCCCCCTGAAGTTTAGACATAAACAAACCAGACATGAGAGTGGTGGTATTTCCAGAAAACTAAGTCGGAGTCTACTAAAATATTTTCATAACAAATGGCTTCTTTTTTCTTCTTTTTAAATATTAAAACCATTAATAATAGGATTAATATGTATTGTCTTATGAATAGGTGCATTTTTGTATTTAACCTTGATTATGCTACTATGAAAAGTCTTAAAACACTTTACCAACACTTCCAAATTTAAAATACCTCCTAGAGTAAGATATGGTCACTTTCAATTTCCACTTAGCATTTTTTGCAGACAAAAAATATAAAAATAAAAACAAAATAATTTTCTGTATTTTTTGCAGACAAAAAAATATAAAAATAAAAACAAAATAATTTTCTTTGTCCGTTCTCTAGATGTACTTGATATGTATGAGTTTTGTCTAAGGCAGGAACATGGGTCTACTTAGAGCAACTCCATTTGATACAAAGCAAACACGAATCTGCCAAATTTATCCTTTCCTTCTACAACATTCAAAATAGAAACAAACAACTAGAGAGGAAGAAAAAAAATTAGAGCTGTAGAGTAAGTAAACGCTTCTGTGGATGGTTCATCCCCTTTCCATATGTCCCTTCTAGATGCTTCTGGGTTTCCCGTGAGTGGTAGATGCCACATTTATTCACATGCTTCTCTGTGATGATCTGAATTTCCCTTAGTGTTACCATACTACAAGTCCTGTCTCATACACAAACAACCATCCCTCTCCCTGACTACACAAGCCATAAGAAATATATGGAACTTTATGTAGGCTCATGTTTATAACACACACAGTGGACTGGCAGTCTACTTCTCTTGCCCACAAGCAAACTTTTGTTTTCTGGCATACCAGTTTAAAACTATCTCTGCTTGTTGGTGAATGGTGCATGTTAACATGCTACTCCCTCCCCATCTCTTATGTTTGAGGAGCTTGATTTTCTCTTAACCAAGGGGAAAATGTGAGCTAGGTTGCTCTTAAACCATGTCTAGTCAGTGTGTCTTAACAAAGGTCTCTCAGTGCCATGGTTTATTCTGGAGAGTGTGCTACCACTGGGAACTGGCTTTCATCTGGGGTTAGATGTAGGTGGGATCAACCATGTGTATGATCAAATAGTTTTCTCATGGTGGCTCATGGGCCACTGAGGAGGAAAAACAGAGCTTGGTTATAGTGGGCATATAGGAGGAAAATGTTCCTGGACTTTGAAATCAAGGTAAGAATCCTGAATGCGGGGACATTTCCCTCTACTCTGGTATGGGGCAGGCTTCTTTCAGTAGTGCATCTTATTTGAAAGGTGATCATATTATTTAGTGCTCCAATTGGGACATTTTTGGAGTGAAATGAGGTCCCATAAATAATTAACTTGGGATAACAGGAATAATCAGGACTGTCTCCTGCAAAATAGGATCTATACTCACCCTACTTAGTAAAAAGTATGTCGACTCTCACGGCAATCCCTCCCTCCATCTGCAGATCATTTTCTACTGTTTACAAAATCCTTACATCTGTTTTCATTCTTTTGTTCTTCAATAAACCAAGTCTATTTTTGAGGTTCTTTCCACAGTGCAATGGAGTTGACTTCAAGCTGCAGAAATTTAAGATTTCTGCTTTAGAGATTGTTGGAACTGAAGAAGAGAAACCTGTTTCTCTCTAAGACCATGTACAGAGTGTAGCAGAGTAACAGATATACCTGGTATCTTCTAATGCTCTTTGCTTTGTTCTCTGTTGAGAACTTAAAAAAAAAAAAAAAAGACACAAAAAGAAAAAGAAGAATTCTTTCCCGTTTGAGCTATTTAGCAACACTTGGCTGAATCAGGAACACATACTTGAGTGGTGTGGGTGCAGGAAAGGAGTGCAGCTCTGCTTGCTTCAAAGTGCATAAAACAAAAAGCTCTTCCAAACGCCAGCTGGTCACCCAAGTTGACTGTGTTGATGTGGCAGCCTGCATGCTAGTGAGGTCTACAGGGCAAGTGTTGCTCTAGGGAAAGTGTTCCAGGACTGGGGACATTAGAAGATATATATGAGCATGAATCAGATTAATCTTAGAGACTTATTTTCAGATATGGGAAAGACTTTAGAAGATATCTGTGTGACCCTTATGCTTTACTGATGAGGAAACTGAAGATGAGAAAGGTGAAGAGATTTTCCTACTGTGACAGGGCCCAATCCTCATTTTCCCATTTCCTTTTTCAGGGCCTCTGAAGCAGTTCCACTGTGCTGGGCAACCCCAAGGACATTATTCACATGGACTTCCATGACACAGTTTAGAATGTATCACATATGGGGAGTGGTTTTCATTAAAATTTTGAGTTAGTTCAATATCTGGATTTCGATTACCCTCTGTTTGTGAATGCCTAACACAGACTGTCATTAGTTCTCATTCCAGTTCTCCTGCCCACCAAGGAAAACCACTTCTCATTGTGGTTTCTTTCCTTGCAAGTTTGGGTGAAGCTAGATGAAGTTCTTTCAAAGGTTTATTCAGTTCAAATTCACACTAAACTTTTCTGATGTCACCATCCTGATGTGTGGGGTCATTTAAATGATATGTGCTGTATAAAACTCAAAGCTGTAGGAAACCAGTGGAGGGGCAGGTCCAACTTTGGAGGGCTTACTGTTGTTATTTTGTTTCTTATTCTCTTCCATACTCTACCCTCCTAATAATTCTCCCACCTTCCTCATCTTTTCTTATATTATATTTCTTTCATTTCCATTTATTTCTAAATTTCCTCACCACAACATTTATTCTTTTAAACACAAGAACACATAAAGTAAGAGCAATGTTCATATCAAAGCAAAGAAAGGAAAGAAATGTTGCTTTGAATTTAGTAAACCCAATTTGTCTTTCCACATATATCCAAATATTTGCAAGAGGAGACATAGATGCATCATCTGGCCAGACACTCATCTCTAGAAGATGACCTATGGTCATCGAGACATTACTTATAAATCTTGCATACAGGGGATTGAAAAGTCATTAATAACTACTTTCTTCTTCATAAATTGAAAATCAAAAGTGAGAAAATGCAGCAAAATCTGAGGGAAACTTGAGACCTTGAGTGATCTGCAGAGACTAAATTCACATTTGACCAATAGAATCTATCTGCTAGGAAAGACAGAACATTGCAGGTACTACAGGCCTTAAACTTTATCTACTTTGTAACTGTTGGATTGTCCTGGAAAAAATGAAATTAAATACTTCTCCCTGCTTCAATATATCTTTGAAATGAAAACAGCAGTAAATGTTCCATGTTGTAGATCCATTATTTTAACATCTGTGCTACAAAAATGGAGGGGAAAAAGAAAAAGAAGATTTCAATGGTAGTACTTTGAAAAGACTAACAAATGTTTGTGTTTTCTTGTTACATTTTATTGGTAGTTTGTAACCATATTTTCCACTAGGAATTTAAAATCCTATTTTACTTAGGGTAACTAAGTCTTGCACAAATTTTGAGCAGCATCTCTTTCTTTATTCCATATTTTTCATTGGTGCATTATAATTGTGCGTAATGGAGGGATTTGTTATTACATATTTGTACATGCATACAATATCATTCCCCAGTATTTCCCCTTTCCTTCCCTCCTGCCTCTGCCTAGTGCCTTTCCTCTACTCCACTGATCTCCCTGTGATTTTTCATGAGATCTTTCACCCTTTCTTTTCCTTTTCCTCTCTAATTTCCACATAGAAAAAACACAGGACACTTGACTTTCTATGTTTGGCCTGAGCAGCAACTCTCTGAACACAATGAGAGCTTCTCTAATGTCTTCCAGAATTAGTTTCCCAACAATCAGGGAATTCTAGGGGAATATAAAGAAACTTTCAATGTAGATAAATAGATTTGATTTGCAGAGAAAGGCAGATTGTATTATTACAGTTACTGAGAGGAACAATAACTCATGTTTTTCTTTATTGTTTTTGAATATGCAGATTCCTGATTATATATTAAAAGTATTATTTTATTTCTTTTAAGTGTATTTAAAAGAGCTTAAATATATAATAATAAAAAATTCCCTTGAATCTTTCACTGGAAAAAAATTAGTAGCATAAATTTGTCTAGATAAAAAATGTTGTTCTCTAAATACACTGTAATCTCTATATTTGCAACAGTTCAACATCTTAAAAGGATAGAGTCATCATCTTGTTCATCAAGCCTAAATATCTAAAAAATTTGAAGAAACTATTGCCAAATGTGAGCAGTAGTACATTCAACTATGAGGGTAAGATTCTGATTAATTCGTATACAATGTGAAAATCTCAAGTGAAGAACTGTGGTTGTAGACAATAAAGGTGAAAATAGATTAACTGAACTAAAATTAAAACCTGTGCATCAAGGGACAACATGCATACAGTGAAATACAACCTATAGAATAGGAGAAAATACTAGCAAATCTTTTATCTGATAAGAGGTTAATATCTAGAATACATAACTCATATAACTCAACACCACCAAAAACATCAAGTAACTAGATTAAAATATTGGCAAAAAGCTTAAATAAACATTACTCTAAAGAACATATGCAAATTGTCAATAAGCATATGAAAAGATGTTTACCACCATTAATCATTAGGAAGATGCAAATCAAAACCACAATGAGGGACTGGGGTTGTACCTCAGTGGAAGAGTGCTTGCCTTGCACGTTTGAGGCACTGGATTACATCCTGAGCACCACATAAAAATAAAGTAAAGGTATTGTGTCCATTTACAACTAAAAAAAAACTTTTAAAAAACCCACAATGAGCTATCACTTCATAACCCATCAAGATAGCTTTTATTTAAAAAAATGCACAAAAACAGAAAATAAGTGTCAGAAAGAATGTAGCAAAATTGGAACCCTTGGGAATCATTGATGGCAATATAAAATAGCATAGCTACCTTGGAAGACAGTATGGTGGTTCCTCAGAAAATTAAAAAATAGAGTTTCAATATGATTCAGTAACTTTGCACTTAAATATATATCCAAAAGAATTATAATCAAAGTCTTGAAAATATATTTGCTTATGTATGTCCATAGCCACAGCCAGAAGACAGAAGCAACCCATGTATTCACTGATAGATAAATGGATAAATAAAATGTGATATATTCATATTATTTAGTCTTAAAAAGGAAAAAAAAATCCCTCATATGCTAAAATATAGGTGAACGTTGAGAATATTTTGCTAAGTAAAATAAGCCAGTCACAAAAAGACAAATAGTATGTGGTTCCACTTATACCTAGAGTAGTCAGGTTCATAGAAACAGAGAGAATGATGCTGCTACGGACTGGAGGGAGAGGAGAATGAGAAGATGTTTCATGGGCACAGAGTTTCAGTTTATAAGATGAAATAACTTCAAGATTGGTTGCAGAACACTGTGATTAGAGTTAACAGTACTGAAATGTACACTTAAATAAGGTTAAGATGGTAAATTATATGTATCTTGTCAAATTTTTTTAAAAATTAGGACAAGAATAATATAATAACTATAATAATAACTGTTATTATAGTTTGCACAACCGTGAAGACTATAGTTCTGCAATCAACCACTAAATACTTCTGCTTTTTTTTCTTTATATGATATGATTTAAAAAATTAGCAACCCTTTTAGGAAATATGTACTTTAAGATGTTATTGATTAGAATGTGAATAAAGATAGAAGCTTAATAACAAAAACACTAAGCAGACTCCTTTAGCCCATGGAATAATAAAGGAAATAAAGTTGGCTAATGAAATTGAAAGTGACTCTTCATTAGAAGTCATTATAAGCTACTTCCCAAAACGAGAATATATGTTCCAAACAGAGCATTAAGCGCAGTGTGAGATCCTCTTATTTTCAGATCTTTTATCATTATTATGAGTATTCAACGATTTTATAAAAGCCTGGTGAGAATAAAATCTTTTTATTCAGTATATCTGCCAATAGATGTTTTAAATGGTAGTAAATTCTTGGTTGCTGGGACCTTCTTAGAAATCACTTTGTGGAAAAAAGGAGTTATTTCCTCCTATTTGTGAAGATCTAAAAATATGTAAGGTCTAAACATAATGTGAAGAGCCATCTAAAGGTGAGTAAGTGTTCGTCTCTGCTCCTGTCTTTCAGGGTCACCTTGAATTTGACCAAGTCCTGGGCCATGAGTGCTGCTTTAGTGCTGGCCATCATCTGAGAAGGAGCACTGGTTTATACTCCACCCTTAAGGAAACCAAGTGGAATTGCCCCTCCAGAAGGCTCTCACTGCGAACCTGGAACCTGTTCACTTTTTCTTGAGAGTTGTTTATGTACCAAATATTTTTCTGTCTATATCTGCATCACAAGTACATACTTAAACATGAGACTAAGGAAAATCAAGTATAACTTTTTGAATTACTATGCCCTAATAATCTCCACCAATAAGTTGGAGTCTAACACTTTCACTAAGATGGAAAATCTAAGAAACAAACTCCAATTGCATACAATAAACAGATCACAGTTCATGGAAATTTATTTGCCCAAGCCATCTTTCAAGTCTGCTGTTTGTTTGTTTAAATGTAGGAGTTAGGGAAAGATGTGACTCTTCCCAGGAGCTGGCATGTGACCCTGGTAGAGAGGTGGTCCTTTCTACTGCCGAGTACTGAGGAGTAAACAGACCTACTGAGAACACGGATTCCAGGACATAACAGTGGTGATAGAGTCTCTGGTTCCTATGACAGATTTTTAAATGTGTTTATGGTTGCATTCCCATTCTTCTTCACTCATTTGTACTTTGCTGCTTCAAGCATTTAAATTTTAGAGCCCTCTTGAAAGTTCCAACTTCATGCCATGTTTATGTGTTTGTTCACATTCTTGTTAAAAAATGTTATTTGCATCTCAACCAAAGACAAATACAGTGGGGTTTTATTTCATTTAGTTAGAATTTCCTGAGTCCCCAAGGGAATTAGAATTAGGGTTGGCAGTTTAAACAATACATCCTGTATAAAAGTTATAGCACAATGAAGGCATCTACAGAGACCCAGTCCACACACCACAAAGGCTGCAAATCTCTACCAGGAAGGTCAGCGTGTCTGTACCCGAAGTATCATCAATGACCTTCCTGAAATACCCAGTTATTTTCCTTTGAAGAAAATGCATCATGAGGTAGCGATGTGCCAGTGTCTCAAGCAATGTGTGAGTCGCTGTGGTAAGTGATTCCGTTCTTCCCTTATGGAACAAGTAATGCATTGTAACCCCTCACAGAAAACTCCAGCTGTCCCTTTACACGCCAGTCTTTTTGGCAAATGTTCAGATTTTTTTCCCCTTTGAATAGTCATAATTCATAGAGAGAGCCAGACACACAGATTTCTTTTTCCAACTGACTCTATTTCTTTAGCTATCTTATCCCTAATTGCTCCCTACAAACTCACCCCTCCATGCTGGTAAGGTGGAGGGAACCAGTTTCATGAACCAGTAAATACAAGATTTTAAAATTCACATTTCGAGACATATACAACATTTATTGCCAATTTTGATTCAAGTCAAGAGGGAAATTGCGCAAATCGGTTATTAGGAGCTGCAGGTGTGCTTGGAGAGGGAGAAGCCTTCTTACTCAGGAACTATAGATAATCCCTCTTATAAAACTTCTCGAGTTATGATTTTTTCCCTCATCCCTTGGGGATATTCTGTAAGCAGGAAATCACATTTGTGCATTAAAAGTGAGGTGATAAGCCAATTTTCCCAGACGGTACTTTCGGGAAATGACTGTGAATTTTGAAATTGTGTTGACTCTTTAAAAATTTCTGATTTATTTGAACTTGATTTTTAACCAATGCATAAAATGTATGATGAACTTGGATTTTGTGCCTGCCTTTATACGTGCCTGTGGATGAGCTTCCACAAAAAGTACTGCCATTTGAATTTGCAGGAAGTCTCTATTTCCTGTCCTGCAGGGTTCTGTGAGTGAGTGAGGAGAACATCTGAACAGGAGCCTCATTCCTTGCTTCTTCTCTTTTTTCTTTTGTTGTCTGCTAAGCTGTGCTTTATGAGTTCTCACTGAGGCAGGAGCCTCCATGTGAAAGGAGAACTAATGAGGCCCATTCATGAGCATATTTAAGAAGTCAAGTTCTTTCTTCTAAATATCTGAACTGAGATGGGTCAGTACTTAAGTAAATGTGTTTTGGATGACTCCAACACACCAGGTGCTATAGACACAGTTCTCACCTGCAAGTAGTGAAATGAGAGACAGAGCAAGTGTATGTCCTGGACTTGGTACCTCATCGAATGGGGCATAGGCAAGACCTGAATGAGTGGAGCAAGTGGAATGATGTGTGTGTGTTAGGGAAGTAATTACAGCAAAGGCTAGGAGAGGCTCAAAAAGGAAGAGATGGAAGAGATGAGTTGCCTTTAAGGATGCACAGGGCTTGGATTGTCAAAGGATATTCCATGCAGAGGAAAAACCAAGAACTAAGGAGCAATAATTCTGATGTTTGGGGATGTGTCCCTTGTAGGGCTTGGATGGCAGTCAGAAACATGTGAACTTAATTAAGTGGGAATGAGAGAACATGCTGGAAAGTTAAAAGCAAATTGCTGTTACAGACATGGACTTGTCCAACATGATCTAGACTAGATCTTTCTAGCCTCAAGGTCCTTGCAGAGAGGTCTGCTTTGGACGTGGTCCTATGCCTCCCAGATCTCCCTTCAGTACTGAAGGATATATTTCTTTGGTAGCTAGGAATGCTGCCTGCAGACAGATCTCTGTTGTCAGACCTCTCTGGAAACTGCCTCAGTTCAATAGAGCTGCTTGCCCCTTCTTGGGGCTGCCCACATTTAAAAATGGGTCAATGTAGTAGAAATGAGCATAAAAGGACTCATCCTTCTGCTGACCAGGAAGACTCTGATCAGTTATCCTGGTTTCAGTGCCACCTATAGGGTCTGCAGAAGTCACATTGTAATTGCTCTGCATAGAGCAATAGATAGCATAGGAAGGTGAAAACAAGGGTCCCACCCAGGGAGATTAGAAGGTATAACCAATGTGGTGAGCTATGATCAGAGAAGGGGTCCTGCAGGACCTTGTAGGAGGAGAGGGGAGACTGAGAGGAGAAACATGTGTGGGATTCCAACTAGGGATATAAATAAGTAGAACCTAGAAATTTATATTTTAAAGACTTTGAAATCAATAAATTTGTTAGGACTTGAGTGATTATCTCAGGGTAGGGGTCAGGGCGGGGAAGAGCTAATGCTGGAAAAGATGGAGCTGTCTTGTGTAGGGACCTGGGATTTTTGAGCAGTCCATGAGCTAAAAAGTGACATTTTGCCTCAAAACCTCCCCGGAGGGGTCGATATGTCAGCTATGACTAGAGTATAGTGGATAGGTATTTTATAAATGCATTTAGGAACTAGAAAGGCAACTGAAATGCAGAGGACCTCAAAAATATTAGGGGCTTGGAAAGAAAAGGTGAGCTTCCTCAGACTCACACAATAGGATTTTTTAAAGGGCACCTTTCAGTTTCAACCTTCCCAGGAAGAGGAAACAAGGGGCACAGAGAGTTTTATAATTTGCATATCTACAAGTCTTTTACTACTAAGCAGACAAACTGTCATTCAAACCTAGGTTGGCTCATTCCAAAACTGGCATACCCAACCATTTCAAGATATCAATTCCTTTGCCAGAGTCCTAAAAATAATTCTAGTGAAATGAGAGAGGTGAAAAGTTAAAAATAATTTTTATTTTCCTCTCAAGTAACTAGTCAAAAACTTATTCTTTTCCTCTATTGTATTTATTCTAATTTTTAGTTCCTGTATATACATAGGTATTTTCTTATTTATAAATTTAGTTGGATATAATGCCTTATAGCTCTCAGACTAGCTCCAGGCCTTCACTACCTCATGGCCCATTTCTTTATGCAGTTAATTAAAACATTTACATCCAGTTTCCTAGGGTTAAATTCTCAGGAGGAAACACATTTGGTCTAGGTCATGTTTTAGGACCAGAAAATGTTCACTCATTGCCAGGAACTGGATGTTCTTGGGTCATATGTCTATGCCTGATCCAATCAATCATAGCTGCTAAGGTGGGTTCAGGAGAGAGAAAATATGCCTAACCAATCTTAAGGGACTGTAGTTATGGAAATTTTTCCTCTGAGGAAGGATGGCAGTCCCTGCATTCAGGCTGAATCTAATATGATAAAGCCACATGCAAATACTACTTTACACTAGGTGACAATTCCTTTCCCTTTAAGGACCTTCAGAAGAGTTGTAAGGAAAGGAGCATAATGTCACCGTCCCCCTGCCCCAAATTTTCACTGCCAAGCCCTTGAAAGAAGGAACCCTGTAGTCTTCTTAGAATCTATCTTAGTGCTTTGACAATCAAATACTTGTTTAAATCTGAAGGCAGAAAGATTAAGTAGAGCATTTTTTAACCTTCCTTTTAAAGTAAAAATTTGATCTTGTCAGACATGAATAATGACTTTAACAGGATTAGACAAATTCTGTGCTTGAGGTGTTAATATTGAACAAAAGCTCAATTGATGTGCAGTCAAACTTTCTTCAAAAACGGGTGGCTGACTCCTTGTGACCTTAAGATCCTGCATAACTTACATACCTGCTTAAATGTCTTATTTTTTGTTACCACTGAACCATTTTTAAATTACTTTTTTACTTAACCTAATAATCTAAACCTTGATGTCAAGCATGATTCATAAATTGTGACTGAAAACATCTGAAGCAACACAACCTGATCTAAAATAAGGGAAGAGATTGTTGACACTAACAGAAATCATTTTCAAAACACAGTTGTTGCCATGTCGAAACTGCTTAAATATGAAATATAAGTTTAATTATATGTCTATAGGAGGAGATCAATTGCAAAACATGTTTTATCAAAACTTACATTTCCCGTGGTTTTGACTTATAGTTAAACCAGTGTTCTCAGCTGTTATCAATTTTGTCTCCACAGGGACATCTAACATTGTCTGGAGACCCTTTGGAAGCCACAGTGGAGGGTGGGAAGGGCAATGCTACTGGAATCTAGTGGGGAGAGACAAGGATGCTGTTGAATACCCTGCAGTGCTCCGGACAACCTTTTACAGCAAAGTGATCCTTCCCAGTGTCAACAGTGACAAAGTTGAGAGAATCTGAGTAAACCACAATAAGATTCTGATGGTGCAGCATAAATAGATGGTCACCAGGAAACACATGGCCCTAAAGGGTTGGGCATATTTTCATCAAGTAGCTTTCTTCATTAAATTTCTTCATGAAAATTGAGTTCTCATTCTTGAGAAGACTTCCTGTAATGAGTAAAAAACTGCCTTTAAAAATATTATTACAGCAGTGTGTTTTTGTTTTGCACACATATCCAAAGGTCTGGGGGAGACCACTACAGATCCATTGGAATTCATTCTTCCTTTCTTGCACAGGGATAGAGTCAGTTTATTGCTGAGCACACAACTGCCCAGCCAGATTCTATATTTCCTAAGCTGCTCTCCAGTGCCTGCTCATCAGCTCTGGTAAATTGCTATTACAGGAAAATATAGACTCACTTTCCAAATGTGAATATCCCAAATTTGAAATGTTGGATACCTATGCAAAATTTTTATTGAATTTCTTGGGTTGGAAATTAATAAGTGAATCAATAAACTCATACAGTTCCAAGATAGATACCCAGTCACTTTAGTAGACCAAGGAAGAAGTCTATAACAAAAACAACCACAATTTAGAGATGGAAAGAAAAAAATTAAGAATTGTTTTATGGAGGACAGGGTGGGAAGAGATCAACTTGAACATGCTTATCTAAAAAAATTCTAAAGTGGTTTTTAATATTTTATTTTAGAGTGATTATTCCAATAATCTATTTTTCCAAGGCAGTAGAGATATTTTTATGAAAAACTTGCCTTTATAATAAAATTATAGAGTAAACTTTAGAAATACTCTGTTTAAGAGAGTCATAAAATCATCTGAAATTTTTGTAGAAACAAAGCCTTTAAAATGAATAAGTCAGATCTCATATTCCCCAATTTATGACCCATCAACAATATATGATGCGATTGGTTGGGATCTGGAATGTATTCCCAAAGTCCCATGTCTTAAAGCCCATGGGGGTAATGGAATATTTGGAATGGACCTTGTGGGTGGTCTTCAGGTCATGGGGGATGTGCCTTTGGGACCTCAGCCCCTTCTTTCCCTTGCCCTTTTGCTTTCTTGCCATGGGGGATGGCTTTGTTCCAGGTCATGTACCTGCCATGATGTGCTGCTCCCCTACCACAGGCCTCACAGAAATGTGTTCACCCAATCATGGACTTAAGCTGTGAGCCAAAATAAATCTTTTCTCTTTAAGTTGATTTATCTCAAGTATTTTTATGGTAATGGAAAGCTGACTGAAACATGTGAACATGTCTGTTTCCCTAGAGGTCCTAAGGGAATGTAGGACATGCTTTAACTCCTCCTTCTTCCCTGCTTCCTTAGTTTCCAAACCCTGTGAGCCCCAACTCATGTCCTCCTGCCAGCTTCACCCTGTCCCTAGCCCCACTTTTCCCCTGACTTCCAGTTTGCTCAACTTTCTAAACTGTTCTCAGTGACCTGTGTTCTATTCTACTTCACCCTTCCCACGGGTGCTTTCTGCCTGTACCCTCTGCCCTCCTCTCTGTCATTCCCTTTACTTGGCTTGCTCTTGTTCATCATGCAGTCTGTTCAGTAGCATCCTGCACTTCCCCTGCTCACACTGTGTGTGCGTATGCCTGTACTAATGTGTTCAATTGACTGGTTTAACCACTAGGCTGAATGACCCAAGAGATCATGAATTTTACTGACCATTTTATTCATACTATCTGGCCCTAAGTAGGCATTCATTACTTATTTAATGAGTACATAAATCATTACAGACCTGGGAACACAGTGTTTTCTGATTAAAAACAATGCTGGTTAGAGATTAGTTGAATGGGGTCTCAGTTCCACAGCTCAGAGAGATTATTTGTTAACTGAACTTGTAGGAATCATCTGGATATATAACCATTCTGGCAATTCATTTTAATATCAAATGTCTAATCTACATGCTGTTCTTAAGAAGCTTCTAAACTAGTAAACTTAGTACTACCATTGGAAAGTAATACCATTGCAAAATATGGCAAAGGAAAGCAATTCCTAAGGAAAAGATCTGTGGAAGATTTGGCAAATCCCAGCATAAGGTTTTGGAGAAAAGTGTTTGAAGATCACTTAAAAGGCTAAAAAAGCTCAAACTGGTTATCGCCAAAGGGCTAATTGTAGAGACACAGGAACTGACAACTTGGGAGAGTTATTCTATGACTCTGATCTATGAAAAGAGAGGAAGTTATTATGCCTTGAAGTGCCCACTGCTAGTTTTTCATACGACCCATGGCTCTGCACTGAGTCAGAAGAGAAGTAATTGCAAATGAATGTTCGTATGTGTTATTGCTTAACCTCCTCTTTTATGTTTCCACTCCAATAAAAGAACTGGATTACTTTTTCTCTTTTATATCTCATTTTCCCAGGCACACAGTGAAGCAAAACTGTGGTGCACTACATGTTGGAATGATTAGTTGATCAGTTAGTCCTTCACTGCAAGTGCTTCTCATATTCATCTTCAAATGCTTAGGATCACCAGGGATACCATGGTTATTGGAGCTGCCATGAAGGAACAAATAAATGTAAAACATACAGGGACATCCCCCCTGCCTTTCTTTCATTTTAAGTTTTTGATTTACCATTCTTCAACTGTGCAATATCAACTCAAGTTGGATAATGAGGCAGTCTAAGTTTCAAAAAAATATTGGATTTTGCAGTCAACTAAAATTCAGATTCCAGCTCTGCTACTAGCAGGGTGATCTCAGACTAACTGTTAATTTCTTGAGTCTCCATGACCTCCTCTTCAGTAAAGTAGGGATAAAATCAGTATCTGAAATGTAGTGGAAGTGAAATACTTTGTAAAATGCATTTCTCGCAGTAAACTATGAAAAAAAATTAACTTGTTCTGCTTCTTACCTTACTTTTTTAAGTAGGTAAATAATTTTTGATTATTTGTAAAGTTGACTAATGTAGCATTAAGGTTAGGATCTGAATTACACACTTAGAGGTTTTACGATTTTTAAACAATCATAGTTGAGAATTAGTCCTTTATGTTGTGGAAATATTTATAAATAAAAGTCCACAACCTGGGAAGCAGCACATGGGAGCAGAAATTGTGTGCCTTAAACAAATCAGATTTTGAAAAACCTTTTCTAGGAAAAGGATTATAAATATGTGATAAAGAAAGAAAAACAGAGGGATAGTTTTGGAATAGATTGATTGATTTTAGACCCTTGGTTCTACGTGGGACACATGAGTATTTACTGTTATCTGATTGCGTAGTGCATTATTTTTGGAAAGTCCGTATTCCCTCCCCATTTATTCCTTGTAGGACCCATACTTGGTAGATGATTCTCAAAGTCGAGCCAAGCATCTTACAAATACACTTATTATTCTCATATGATTATTACTAGGACACTGCAAAAAGTACATGCCCTGTTGATGGTGGATCAGGAGCATCATTGTATATATTCGGTAACAGTATTTTTTAAACCAAAAATTGAGTTCATTGCCTAGACAATAGGTAAAAAATTATTTTAAGTCTTTAGCACTTTGCAGGGTTGGATAAATCCCAACTTTTAGGAAAGTACATTTAGTATTTCAGCAAGAAATTGGAAATATCATGTAATATTGAAAATGTGTGTGGGGTGTACACATGTATGCTCATGTGCAGGTCTTCTAATGTTTCCAGAAGCACAGGTAAGGGAACTAGCAAGTCCAGGACTAGACATGCTGGCCTAAACAATGCCCAAAAACTGTTCTTCACTGGGTAAAGGCAGAGTTTTACTCAGCACATACTCTCACACAGAATGGAGAGTTTTTACTGCTTGCTGGGGAACTGGATGGGCTAATTTAGAAACCCCTTTCCCATGTGTGGTATCAGGAATTGTTGTTGAACTGCATCTACATGATAAATAATGTAGCAGGTAGAAGGTCAGGCCTTGCCCAATTTTCCAAGGTGTTAGGGATAAGTGCAGCTAAGACTGGTGTTTGTGAGAAGACAGGATGTGAAAGACTATTCTCTCTCTGGGCCTAGAAGATGTCCCTCAACACCCAGTCAGGCTAAATCATATTCAGGGGTGTGGAAATATTTATGGTAATATGCTCTACCAAAATGTATTTAAAAAGTACAGTTTTACAAGTCTATAGAAAGTACAAGACAATTTTTAATAATATAAGACTCTATACACTTCTTCAGTCTTTAAGATTATTGAACATCTTTTCCCTCTAGAAATAAGTTGAAGAAAATCCTTTTGGTTCCCTAACAAGAGAGTCTCAAAAAATAATCAGTATCTTAAAAATCAAATCTAATTAGCAATGATCCAGAATTTTTGAATCTTAAAACAAAGACCTCTGGTTAGAATGCAAATTTTCTCTCTCCTATTACTTTGAAGCTCTTCTGTGACTCTCAGCATATACTTTACTGAATGAGCTCTTTGGGGCATCTCTTTCTCTCCTTCAGATCACAAACTCTTAGGAAACAGGAACTTTATTTCATTCATTTAAAAATGATTTCTTACTGGGACTAGTTTGGTGTTATCATGTACTGGAAAAGTGAAAACAGTAAATACTATTAATTGAGGATTTTGCAATAAGGCAAAGCCATTGTGGCATGTAAAACAAGCTATTTGAACCTAGGGAAATCCTGTTTGGGTTCTCTTCTGTCAAGGTCCTAGCATTTGGTAACTGAATCAACTGAATAACAAAGGATTTTTATGGTCAGACATTGAAAGTCTTGAGAAAGATCATAAATTATCTTCATGACTCATTTCCTCTGTTTCTCTGGTACTTCCAAAATGGGGAGAGCTTTCTGTTACTTTCCTTTTTTAAGACAAATGGGAGGAGAATCCCTGAAATTAAGGTTGTTCAATACTTGTTATTCAACGTTCATCTAAAACTTAAACTGTCTGATAACAATGTTAATAACCAAGTGATTCCAAGGCCCATGCTTAAAGATAGCTCAGCTTCTTAGTGCCATGTTGAGGAAGAGTTGCTTGTGACCCCAAGAGGTTGTTTATTTCATCTAAAGTCTCACAGGATATTCTCCATATATGTGCTCAGTATACCATATAGCAGAACAAAGGCCTACTGTTCTTAGACGATACTGAAAACAAAGTAGAAGGGAAGAGTCTAATTTCTGAATGTTTTCTATTATCAGATTCTCTGAAATGAAATTCAAAACCTTATCTTATGTTATTTTTAGATTTCTCTATGTCTTTATCTCATTCACCCACAAATTTTTATACACTCATGCATTCATTAGAGATAAACGTCTTTGTTTTCCTCTTTAGCTTTTTGCATATATATATATAGAGAGAGAGAGACATATATATATATATATGTCATATATATATATATATATATCTTAAAACAGTACTTAGGACAGTCCTAAACAAAACAAATGCTGAATAATATTTCAGAATTATCTTCGGTGAACTTCTCCTGAAAATTTGCCTATGAATTAGTGCTCTGTGGCTGCTAATTGTCTCTTTCCCTTGTCTTTGTTCTCATTCCAGAATCTTTTGGCATCTGCTTCTTTGCATTGTTCTCCCATTTCTCATTTATTCACACAAGCCAGACTAATTAACTTTAGCACTCTAAGTAGTAAGGAAATTAATTCTGTACAAGGCTTTGAAATGTACTCATTTGATATTAGGTATTTATAGATAAATTTTTCATCCTGTGCACTTCCTCCTTACACTCCCTGGAAGAAAGGAAAGACACACTAAACAAAGAGTGTTGAACTATGCCTAGTTCACCTCACCACTAAATGTTTCCATGAATGCTACATCTCTCATTGCTGGAGCTTGGATGTTATGTTTTTCATTAGAAAACCTTCTTTTTATTGTTGGTGTATATTTCCTGTTTTCCTTTTTCTCAATTCCCACATCTTGCTTCAGGACTCCCCTCAAATGATGGATTTACAGAGGAACCTGTTAACAGGGCAATAACCACAACCTCCCCCTCAGCTACTGCCTGTCAGCGCTCCCACCCAAGTGGTGTGAGACCTCCAGTCTCCATGTGGTTCCTTTTCTCTTTTTCTTTCTTTTCTCTTTATTGCCCAGAGCCAACAAGCATAGGGACATCTTGCATGGGGGGATCTTCAGTTCACAAAAGAACCTCAGGGGACCTTGAAATTTATCTCCAGGCACTAAGATTTAGCAAAAATTATAGGAAATAGAATTTCCATGCTCAAGTCTCCTTTAATTCAAAAATCAAGGAAATATTTTCTGCTGTTGTTGGGGATAAATTGAAGAGAATCTTGCTTGGAACAACCAGGGCTGTCAGATGGATGTGGGAAAGTATTAGATAACAAGTTACCTCTGAGAGATAAGTCTGAGGGCTCTGGACTGTCTTCCTTTGTCAGAGATAGATGCAAAATTTAACAGATGGGGGCAGATGTGTAGCATTTTATAAACAACTTTGCTATTGCTATTTAGAGTATTAGTGCTGGTTCAAATTCTGAATGCTTTAGCTTCTGGTCTCATTACAAACTCACTCAGTAATATGACTTGATCTCAGTCTGTCTGAATTAATTTCCCTCTCTCTCTTTCAATAGATGTTAAATAATTAATTAAAAACCTGGTGTAGCATGAAAGTCCATGATCTTTGATAGTTTACCTTCACTCTTTTCTGGTAGGTCTTTGGTTGAGTAAATAGCAGTTAGGGTCATTTTAAACAGTATATTATTACTTTCTTCTGTCTTGTTAAATATCCCTAAAATCAAAATGAACTCATTCTCAAACACCAGCTTCAGCATGCTTTAGACATGAAATTGATTAGAGAGGTGAATGCTAAGCATAATCCTTTAGTGATTCAAGATATTCCTTCAGGTAATTTTACTAACCACATTTAAAGATCAGCCCAGGCTCAGAAATGAAAAAAATTAATAATTTTATACTCGATGTTTTAAAAATAACCTTATTACCCATTGAGAATTACAATAACTTCTGAGAATTCCAATCTACCATGGAATTTTGAATACTTGATGGACATCTTTATTATTGTATAGATACATTTTTCTCACAAGTTGATTTCTCTGAAGGAAAGAATCTTTTCACATACTCGGAAGAAGTCATTATAGACTTTGGGATCTCTAATGACTTGTCAAGAGAAAGAGCACAGAGAAATAGGTTACTAATAACTGAAGATTTAAGAGTGACAATGACAGAAAGCAGAGTTAGAAAGTTCTTTTTAAATGAAACTGCCCTACAATGCCGAGTAATGAGCTTCTTATTGCTAAGCACATTCTAGGCAAAGATAAATGACTCTCACACATGGTGCTGAACAGTACAGTCCTACGCTGGTTAGAAGAAATATTAGAAGATGTCCAATCAGTTTGTGTAACACTATCTGACAAAGTTACCAAATTATTTGCTATTTGAAGCTTCTGGACTATCCAGGTCACTCTTAAAATGCATGTCCAGAGTTTAATATAATATTTCACATATGGTCTGGCTAGTTCAAAATACAAAATAACTGATACACAAATGACTTATTATTTAAGTAGTCCAAAATTGTGTTAGACAAATAAGCCAAATCTTATTTCTAACTTCTCATGAGTATATGATAAAGTAAAACTCCTAGATATTTTCTCATATAAATTCAGAGAAATCTGACCTGCTTTATTCTTGCTTAATTGATTTTTATATCCTAAATGTAAGTCTTCATATTAATTGCTGATTAATTCAGTATTATTGATTCTGATGTCAAAATAATTTTCAGCTTGAGTTAGTTTATTTCATTAAGTATCCCTCCCAGCTTTGGATTACTTCAAATGGCAAAAAGATATCCACATCATCAAAATTGCTGATATAAGTCAAAAATAAAAATGAATCTTAGATTGAAAAGTATAAGAACTCAAATAGAAACTGCCTACTTGCTTTGGGCTAATCAATAACCTTTAATTTTGCAAAACAAAAGATCTCTGACTATTAAGAGTGAGGTGAAATGCATTAGAAATGGCATTACCGGGTGATGGTAAGGCTGCAAACCAGAGGTTACCGTCTCCTGCTTCTCTGGGCAATAGGAGTGCCTTTCGGTCCCTTTGAAAGTCTTTCACATCTGGCTGGTGCTGAATGAATCCACTGTCAAACTATGGCTGCTGGGGTACCTGGTTTCTTATGAATTAATTACACATTTAGAACAGAGGACTTAGGGGCGTCTGGGGACCTATGGCAGAGTTCACAGAGCCTCTTTTGAACAAAGAGGGCTCTGTCTTTTCTTACACTCATGCTCTTAACGAGGAAGTAAGTTTGATCATGACCACGTTAGGGATCCCTTATTTAATGAAGTCAGTGGTGATCGAATCAACTTTTTTCTACATGTCCTTTATGCATTAGCCATAAGGGAGGTTAGCTTTGCCCTGCTTGGCTTTTAAATATGGTTCTTATCACTGGCTAGGGTGAGAGAAAATAAAATGCCTAGAGTGTGTTTCCACAGATGGATGTGTGCATGCCTCGGTGTGTGTGTTTGTGTGTGTGTGTGTGTGTGTGTGTGGTTGTGGTGGTAACAACATAATATGAGAGAAAAGCAGAGATGCTCTCAAGACAAGAAAATGAGACAAATTACCTTGTCTCAAGCAGAGGGCAAGGACTGTGCTTCATGGTGTTTTTATCTTATGACTAAGAATTTATCTTCGAATGTTTGGAGGAAGTTTGTGCTGTCTGGAGAGACCCCCGTTAGCTCAGGGTACAATGCTTGTGATCACATTGCATCTCAGAAGTCCCACTCCAGAAGCCGAGTCCCAGAAATTTAGAACGTTTTTAGATTGGTATTACAACTTGTATTAAGAGAATTCTCTGGATCAATAGAAACAGCAAAGAAAAAAAAAAAGATGAAATCCATGTAAAATTCTAATTAAAATTCAAAAGGTGTCGTATGTGTTAATTCATCATCCAACTGAAACCTTAACAGAGACAAGATACCCAATACCATAAAGTCTGCAAAGCAATTGACCTTTAATTATCAAAATTGTGAATTTTGCTTTTTGTATCCTTAATCAACAAAAATAATTTGTGAGTGTTATGTAATATATATGTGTGTGTATGCATATATATGTGTTTATATAAAAATATTAAAAAATACATCATATGCTTGTAAAAATGGTTGTAAACACATTATCTTACACATTTCTCTTAGGCAATAGTTGGTAATGGTACATGATGCTTGCCATGAAACCACCAAGATAATAAACAATAGTCAAGAAATAAATGCCAGCTATGTGGTAGCATAATTGACACTCATTTCTACCCATACTAAGAAATTATATAATACTGTCAGAAAAAAAATGCCCTTAAGATCTGGAATTCAATAAATGACTCACAATCTAACAAAAGGGGTTTAAAGATGTCTACAATGAAAACTATGGAACACTTAAAAAAAGAAATTGAAGAAGACGTTAGAAGATGGAAAAATCTCCCATGTTCTTGGATAGGCAGAATTAATATTATCAATATGGTTATACTACCAAAGGCATTATGCAGATTTAATGCAATTTCCATCAAAATTCCAACGATGTTCTTTACTGAAATAGGGAAAACAGTCATGAAATCCATTTGGAAAAATAAGAGGCCCAGATTAGCCAAAGCAATCCTTGGCAAGAAAAGTGAAGCAGAAAGCATTACAATACTGGTTCTAAATTATACTACAGAGCTATAGTAACAAAATCAGCATGTGCTGGCACCAAAACACACATGTAGACCAATGGAACAGAACAGAAGATACAGAGACAAACCCTGATAAATACAATTATTTGAGAGTAAACAAAGGTGCCAAAAACACACATTGGAGAAAAGATAGCCTCTTTAACAAATGGTGCTTGGAAAACTAGAAATTCATACGTAGTAGAATGAAATTTAACCCGTATGTCTCACTCTGTACAAAACTTAAAATGAATCAATGACCTAGGATTCAGTCCAGAAATCCTGCACTTACTAGAAGAAAAAAATAGGCCCAACACTCCATCTTGTTGGTTCAGGAACTGACTTCCTTAACAAGACTCCTTAGTACTAGAAGAAAAATTAAAAAACAATAAATGGGATAGCATCAAAGCTTCGTCACAGCAAAGGAAGCAATCAAGAGAATGAAGAAGAACCTACAGAATGGGAGCCACCTGCACCTCAAATAGAATATTAATATCCAGGATAAAAACCTAACACCAAAAATACTAATAACCCAATCAACAATTGGACCAAGGAACTGAACAGATTCTTCTCAAAAGAAAAAAATATGAGTGGTCAGCAAATATAGGAAAAAATGTTCAACATCTCTAGCAAACCTACACCTATCCTCAAGGATCTGAAAATGTTCCTAGCCACATGTGTGTGAGAATCAAGCAAGCAATAATGAAAAAGTGGTTTGTGGTGGGTTTGTTTTCAGGTCTGCCTTGTGCACAAGCTTTTAGTTGGGCAGCTGAGTTGTTGGACACAAACGTAGAGACAAACTGAGGGAGGGAAGGGGTTGAAAAGATGATTTAAAAGGATTATGCATTACCAGAGTCTAGAACTCTAACCTGACTGGGAAGTGGAATGAGTTTTAGCAACTTGGAAATATAGGAAAAGCAATCTAAAGCAATGGAAAGAGCAACTTCTACATGTGATAACTATGCCTTAATTTTGCATAGTTTCCTAAATAAGTAAACAAATTTAATTCAGCAGCTAAGCATAGCTGTGGAGT
>JAJEJO010001346.1:350707-482075 GCA_020662805.1 Glaucomys volans | reverse complement strand
GTCTTACTGGGAAGGAGAACAGGTAAGGACTGAGAGAGTCACACAATTTTAAAACTGAATTATATTCTTTCTCCTTATAAGGACAAAATTCCCCTTTATATATTGAAATTGGTATGTAGAATAAATCAAAAGGAAAAATATTTTTGCATTTTTTTAGGTCAAATTATGTTACTTATTCAGAAAAATAGGTCAAATTATAAGTTACTCATTCAGAAAAATAGGTCAAATTATAAGTTACTCATTCAGAAAAATAGGTCAAATTATAAGTTACTTATTCAGAAAAATAGACCTAAGACAAGCACTAGCAAAGGAGGAAGTTAGTGACCAAGCAGTTGGTTGTCTTAAGGTTGCTTGAAGAGTCCACATGGGGTTGGAAGTGTGTGTTGGAGTTTGGCCTAAATTACTCTTCTCTTTTGGCTCCACAGGGAGGAGAACTATTTGGCATCTGTTCTAATTCAGTGTTGAAAACTGTACCTTCGATGTTTGCATGTGGTCATGTACTTGCTACTGTGAGAAACAACTTCAGAGAAGACATGGTCCTTCATCATATGAATTTTGCAGTGGCTTACTATAATACTAATATTGGGATTGAGGGGGTCAATACCTAGCACTCTTTTCTTTTCTTTTCTTTTCTTTTTTTTAACTACCTGAGATCTGAACCAGTTGGGAAATAGAACCAAGAGTCAGACAGATGGAGGCCAAAGTATCACTTTTATTGCTGAAAAACTGGGCAACATCACTTTTGATCCTCAGCACAAAGGGGCTTGTGATTTTATGCTCCAGCATTAAGTGGACACACCTGACAGTTCCTGACAAAGCTGGGCCTCTGCTGGTCTCCCCTGCAGTGTCAGGCTCCACTGAGCCCCCCAGGGCACACACTGGGTGGTCTCATCAGACAGCTCAGAATCTCTGAGCCCCTAGGCCCCATCCTTCCCATCCCCTAGACAGGAGTTGGGGAGGAAGAGTCAGAGGTCAGCTGTGTCAGTCCGAACTTCCTCCACATGGAATTTTAACACCCAGAGGCAAGGAGGCCCAACAGTCCTATGATAATCCTATTTCTAAAGCCATTTGCCATACCTATTTATTATCAACAGTTTGAGGAGGGGAATAGGTCCTAACGGCTAAAAGCAACTGACTTCTGAGAGGAAAACAGAATGGCACTTTGTGGCTACGAGGCAGATTTATCTCTTTTGAAGGCCTCCATGCAGCTCATTTTCATCCCACTATTTTTTTTTTTCTAGGAAATGGCAGCTTTGCATTCTTGTTTTAGGTCCTGACCATATTCTCTTTGTTACTGCAGTTATCTTAAAATCAACAAAAACGACTTTGAATTTTATTTTCAGAAGTTGACATTGCAGTTCTCAGCATAACATATTTGGTAACATTTGCTTTCTTCTTACCCAGATTGTGAAATAGGTGATTTTTGTCCAAGGCATAAAGAAGGCAGTTTGTCATATTCTTATTTTTTCTTGATGCAGAAACTCTATTTCATTTTCTTATTCTTCCCATCAGAATTATGAAGAATATGGAAGACTTTCTTTTTTCTTTCCAGAATTGGAATTCAAATTCTTGGTTGTTAACAAGCAGGGTCAAACAAGGACTGGTGACAGACCAAGGCTCAGGGCTGCCAGTGGATGTTCTGACACCCTAGGAAGGGCTACTGCAGGTGAGGGACAATGTAGTCACCATGGGAGAGAGAAGCAGAGTCAAGAGATGGGCCAAGAGAGCCCACAGACCTCTCTGCATGTCAAAATCTAGCAATGAAATGAAGCAAGCGGTCTCCTTGTCTTTCTAGTTTTGTGAGCCAATAAATGACCTTTATTACTTCAGGTGCATATAGGTTTTTCTGTCCCATGCAACTCAGGAAGTCCTGGATAATGCAAGGCTTTCCTGCCTGCATATTGTTAGGACTTAGACAGAATGTGATACCTCAAAATATGGTGCTCAGGTGTGCTGAGTACTTAGTACTGCAAAAGATTGGAAGTGCTTCAAATGCAAGATCTGTCCTTCTGCTCTCCTTTCTCTTACCCTTCATCTTTCCCCCAAGTGAGCTACAGAAACCAGAATTCCTCTTCCTGTAAGCAGATTCTAGAACTCTCCTCCCCCAGAGCAAGCCATAAACCTAGAAAACCTAGAAAGCTTTGTCACTTTCTTCCCTCTCCATTTCCCGTTGAGGACTATCATTCCGGAGGGGTCTTGCCGCATATCCAGGAAGAACAAATGTTACAAAAAGTCAAAGGCATCTGAACAGATAAGCCTTGCAGGGTTTACTCCTCAGTCTGTTTCCATTAGATCACATCCTTTTGTCCAGTGACATTTCTGCACAGTGTCTATTATTCATCAAGCCTAAGCATAAAAAGAGATAGTTTCCCCTGGGTCTTTGGGTCTTCATTTTCAAAGGCTCTTGTGTCATATGTATGCTTGATGAAATTTGTTATGCTTTTTTCACATGTTAATCTTTGTTATAGGAATATTGGCCATTTCTCTTATGGTGGCTGCAGGAAAGTATCACACTTTTCTACCTCTAAGATTAGTCTATAAAATTGAGCAAGTCTTAAAGTTTCCAAGGAATGGAAGAGGATTATAACAGAGATACAAAACTGGCTCTCTAGAGCTGATGCTGAAGCACAGACACTGACTTAATACTAAGGAAAATGCCTGGTGGTGCCTCTATGTCACAACACAGGCTCTTCCTGTCCAGCTCTCCTCCCTGCCTGGTCTTGTGTCTCTCTGTTTGACAGAGGTTCTTCTCTTCCCTCACCATCTAGAATCTTCTCAACCTCAGTTGCCCTACAGACTGCTGAGTTTGAATGTATTTCCCCAAAGTACATGAATTGGAAACTTCATTCCCAATTTAACAGTGTTGACAGGCAGGACCTTTAAGAGGTGATTAGGTTGTAGAGGCTCTGACTTCATGAATGGATTGATGCTGTTATTACAAAAGTGGATTATCACAAAGTGGATTTCTGGATTAAAAAAAAAAAAGGTCTAGATTGGCTCCTTCCCCCACCTTTCATACATACCACCATACCACACACACATTTTTCTTGTCCTTACCCTTTCGGCCATGGGATGACACAATACACGGCCCTTTCTAGATGGGGACCTCCTCATCCTTGGACTTACTAGCCTCCAAAACTGTAAAAACTAATTTTTTAAACCATAGTTTACTAGTCTGTGGTATTTAATTATAGGAACACAAAACAGACAAAGAGCCAGACTTATGTCAACATTCTATTTCTTCATTTTCTGTCCCAATATTCACTTCTTCTCAGCATAAATGGAAGATGTGGTTGTCTACTTCCCTGAGAGGAGATGCATCCTGATATCTGTAAGGAATATGACTTGTGATCTCAACAACCACATCAGAATTAAAAGAGTTCAACAGCAGTAGGAGAGTTACCAATCTGGTGGTCAAGGGCATTCCTCCCTCCCATTTCTTTCTCAATTATAAAGAGAATAGTTTGACCCTTTCTTGTTACAGTAGACTCTTGGTTGAACATTGACAAATTTCACCCAGGGGTTCTTCTCTAGTGTGAGGAAAAAGTGAAATAATAGGAAAGACTCCTAGTGGAGCAAAGAGAAATAGGTGTTGAAGAATCAGAAACTTAATCTTGTTCCATCATCATGAGTTCATTTCTGAAGTGAGTGGCTTCTGGAGAATTCTTATCAATCCTCAATTTAAAGACTTCAGAAGAAATTGAAGTCATTAGAAAAAATGGTACATATTTTTAAACTTGGAAAAAGAAATACAGTCCTGACTGAACCAGAACATATTCCATGCAAGAATGCTTCCTCCAGCATGAAGTAGACTGTGCCTATGTGCTCTCCTACTTTTTATATTTTCAATCCTAATTTTTTGGTTACCAATTGCTCAAATCAAAATATCCACCCCCACAGGAGAAGTCAATAGTGTCCTGCTCCAGGATGGGACAAATCTCTACTTGGAGAGTAATTCTCTGGAAAAGTCAGAGGCTCTAGAAACGCTGCTTTGTTGACAGAACACATCAGTTGCTTCTGCACAAATTGTGCATTAGAATCATCTGATGCATTTTTCTAACTTGGTTTTCTGCAGACTTGCTGTTAAGAATTTTTAGAATATTGCTTGAAAATCTGAATATTTTTCAAGTTTCCAAGATGATTCATATACTACATGTTGGAACCTTTTACTTCTACCGGTTGTCTTAATAAAAAGGAGGCTTCTCCCACACATATCCTGGAAGTAGAAACTTAGAAAGCAGAAAGTCTACTTTTTCCATAAACTTTTTGCCATACTAGTACCTTTTCTTTATGTAATTGGTCTCTGAGATGTTTGTCAAATTTTTCCAATGTGCATTTAGGCTCTGCTGGCACAAGCTTTTATTCTTGTCCTGAAATTTTCAATAATAACTTTATATTACATAACAGAAAGGAGAGGGCTGGTAGAAGATGGAGTAAGTTTAACCAGAAGGTACCTCACCTAAGTTTGCCTGGAAGGACTAAAAAAATTATCAATGTCAGAACCCAAGGTGGAAAAGAGCTAGTGCACATTTTAAGTGAACTCAACTAAAATAGGTGTGTGAAATGAAATAGCAGAGACTAGGAAACCAAGAGGCCATTTATATTCAATTTAAAAAATCCATGGAGATATAGCTATATTTGGTATGCATTCAATAATATTTTTACTAGCATCCTAAGGAAAACATCACCATTTTCTAAGATTTTAGCTTCTTACATTTTCAAAACTATTTACGTATGTCTTATATTAGTGATTCTAGAACAAAGATACTTTTGCTCAATGTAATATTAGTCATAAAAACAGAAGTGTCCTTTGAATCAAGGCTCACTCAGGTGAAAAAGCATTGTTGTCAATAAGACACGATGTGACCAGGAGAGCTGTCCTCTTCCATCCAGGATACTCATGGTCTTGAAAACTACAGTGTCCAACAGAGTTCAGACATACCGCAATAACAAAAAAGCATGAAATACTTTAAGAACTTTTGACAAAAGCCAAACATTGGCCTGTGATCCATTCCTCTACATTTTAAAAGTAAAAATAAAAGATTGTCTTATTTTAAAAAGCAGATGATACAAATTACATTAAGACATTTTTGTTGCTATGAAATAATAATATGGTTAAGGTAGAAACTCAGATGAATGGAAAGTTGAAAACAGGAAACTTACCAGTATACGTTATTAATAAATGTATTTTTTCTGTGCATGTGTGTGCCCATGCCCATACTCATGCAAGTTTGTGTGATACCACCAATTTTATCTTTTGGGAAATTTTATTTTTTAACTTTAGATAACTTAATACTTTCTGGGAGGTAGCTGGGTAAACAAGTAAGAAAACTTGGAGTAAGCTGGTGTCCTTGTGCATCATAACTGCTATGGCTTTGTAAAGTGTCAATCTGGACAAGTTGAATAATATTTTCCAGAATTCATTCTCCTGTGTATTACCTATTAGGATGACCACATGAGAGATTCAGGGAGACTTGGGGACCAAAACTGAAGTAGCCACCATTTTGTAGCTCACACACTTGAGAAGACAGCAAGTATACCTCCTTCCCTGGATCTTCCTTCAGCTTCTCTGGTTTCAGGTCCAGATGTCTATATTTGATTCCATGACAAATGACCCCTGGCACATATGAGCCACATACAACATCAAGATTTGACAATAATAAATGACATGGGTTCCAATGCTTCTCGTATGTTCCAGCTTATGCTTGTGACTTCCACCCTGTCTTGCTCACCCCCATTTTACCTCCATCTATTCTTCCTCACTATCTGCCCTGTGAACTTCAGATTCCAGCATCAGATGAAACAGCAGCCTTATAGAGACTGCTTAGGTCTGTCTTATGGTTGTGTAAGGTCAGATTGCTATAGAAATATAAATAAATAAGAATGGATGATATACCTATGTATGCGTCCATTTACCTATTATCCACTAGCTATCTGTATTCTGGTGGTTTCTACTTCTCTGATAGAACCCTGACTGATACTATAACTATAGGACTTCCATAACTTCCCAGGTCATCAAGTTCTAGCAAGCCAATCTCATTTTAACATACACACACACACACACACACACACACACCTGCTACCTTCTCTAGCCATTGAACTTGAACTTCTCTTCTTCCCAGTTCAAGGTCTGTCTATCAGATTCAACCCCACCAAAGTCCAGGAATGGGTTATAGTTCTGGGAACTTAGCCCAGGTGTTAAAACCTTATTTAGGCTCATTCTTCATTCCTTGTATATCTACTATTCAGACCAACTCAAAAGCATTCATTTATTATTTAGAGAGAATCTCATATCAACAGACAACTTATCCAACAAATATTTTTTGAAAGCCTTGTCAAATATCTATACAAAACTAATATGATTGAGGTAGACATGATATGCGGATATTTGTGTGTGTGTGTGTGTGTGTGTGTGTGTTGCAATCAAATTTGGCTTAAAATTGGTAGGATTTTATCTACTTTAATAAATAACTATTTTGGAATAATATAGTCTGAATACTACTGAATAATATAGACTGCTCTGCAGATTCTAAACTATATTTTAGGAATAACAGTTCTGATGAGTTGGTGTATGGGGTTCTGTCTATGAAAGTTAGAGATTATGTGCTGTGCATTTCTGACAGATATCAGTTATCTAAACCTGCTCTTCCTGCTCCAGCAGCTTTTGGGATTACCTGGAGTATCAGAGGTTTTCAACTTTCTTACATTCCTGAAGGATTTGACTTTTTAGGATTTATTTGCCTGGATAAAAGAAAAATGTATCAAAAGTCACAGTTAAGGAGTGATGAGGGAGGTTTTATGCTCCTAGGCAATATGGCTCCCAAGTTCTACAAGAATGCGTTCAAACTGGAGATAAAGAGAAGAGCAAGAAACAAATGAGGCACCTGGTCAGGTGTGTGCCCTGCTCAACCCTACCAACAAAGGAGCTAGAAGATGTCATTCTGCCACCCTGGCCCCCACCTCACACTTGAGAAAGCAGTTCTCATGGTAAAAAAAGAAGAGAAGAATGGCTGTTAGGTTGGCAACCCATTATCTCTGTGATGATAAATAATAGAAGGAAGTTTATTTCTCTTTCTTCTGTTCTGTAGGAACTTAACCTGAAAACATAGTTAAAGTAAGCAAACAGACATAATTTTACTCATTTTAGCATTACCCTTAAGATTGACATCTGATGGGACAGTATAATGGTCTGGTCCTACTCTCTCTGACCTCATCTTCCACCCACACTCACTCTGTCCTGCTTGCTCTTCTTAACAATGCCAAGCAGACATTTTTGTCCCTTTTTCTGCCTTTGTCTGGGAAACTCTGCCCCACGTATCCACATAGCTTGCTCTTTCTCTTCAGGAATCTGCTCAAATGTTCCTCCCTGGAAAAGCCTTACCTCCTCAACCTATGTAAACCTTACCTCACCCCATATTTCTTCTTTTTCACCTTTGTCACTTACCAGCATTAGATTAATTTGTTTATGTTTTATTTTCTCTCTCCTGACTTGCTACTGAAGAACAGGAGTCTAAAAAAGGTGAGTAGCACAAAATGTGTATGAAATATTTGTTTTATGGATCTCCATTTATTTAGATCTTCTTTCATGTCTCTCAAGAAAATTTTGTCATTTTTTCCAGAAAGATCTTACATGGTTTTCAAAGGATTATTGCCAGGTATCTCGTGGTTTTTACTACTCTGGCAAATGTTACATGTTTCCCCTTTCACATTTTCTAATTGGTTTTTGCAGGCCTAGAAGAATGCTATTAAGTTTAAAATATGTTTCACAGGTTGACCTTTTAAAATTAGTTTTAATACATTTTCTCTAGGTTATCTTGTATTTTCTTGAAAGATAGGAAGTCTGAAAAAATGGCAATTTTTATTCAAATCCTTACACTTATTTCTTTTCTGGTACATTTGACTTTTTATAAGTGAAGCCATCTGTGGCAGACTGACTAGTGCTGGTGCCCACTGGCATGGCTGCATACTCCCCAATCCTTCCTACAAACAAGGAAGAGGAGGCCCAGGGTCTTAGAGGATGCCATATATGGCATAGCTCACCAGTGGCAGACTCTGCATCAGGTTTGTATCTCCTTAAAGGTTCACTACTCCACGTGCTAATACAGAGCAGCAATTTATAATTTCAAGAAATTTAATCTGGATCCTGAACTCCTGTGTGTTGTCATTTTGCAATGACCTTATGCAAATGTTTTAACATTTTAACATCATCTTTTACTGTGAATATCTTTCACTCCTTTTCCATTTCCTACCTCATACTATCCCTCTCCTTACACACACGCGTGCGCACACACACACACACACACAAACACATACACACTGAAATCACAATTAATTGATAGCATGTTCCTTTTCTTTTCTTTTCTTTTCTTTTCTTTTCTTTTCTTTTCTTTTCTTTTCACAGTATTGGAATTGAATTCAGGGGTGCTTTACCACTAAGCTACATCCACAGACCTATTTATGTTGAATTCTGAGACAGGGTCTTGCTGAATTGCTGAGGGTCTGGCCTTGAATTTATGTTCTTCCTGCTTCAGCCTTCCAAATAGGTAGGATTACAGGTGTGTACCACCATGCCCAGTGACACCATGTTATTCTTAAGACTTTCTAGATTGTAAATTATGCACAAGTTACTGGCATACACAATCCCATAGTCCTCTTGGAGTTTGAATCCTTAGCTGCACTCACTAAGGTCATTCAAAGAGTTCTTCAATGGTATCTTCTGATTGTTTAAGTTCAGGAGGTAAAACAAGCTTTGATGAAAGCCTTTTCTAATGCTACCCTATATTACTAGCAATGCATTTTTTTAAACTTAGGCAGAGATTCTTCCTTACCTTTTGTAATTTTACATGAAAAATAAGCTCTGCAACTGGAAGCATAATTCACACAGTGTTTAATTTATACTATTCTTCAGCTTGAGTTAGACCAATCCTGCAATTAACCTATTGTTTATTAATTTGGGAATCCCAGATCCTCAAATGTTAAGCCAGTGTATTGGCTCCCATCCACTGGTGTTTTCTCTTCCTGAACAAATAAAAAAAGAATATTTTAGATCAAATCTAAAATCACCCTTCAACAAACCACCTAACAATTTTAGCACAAGGTCTGGAATCGTTTTAAGACTTCTGTTAGATACAGGAAAGTAAAAGGCCTTGTGATAACACTGTCTCCTCCTCCAACTAATACATATGGAATGTGAATCATTTTTGGTTATAGACAAATTGCTAATCACACTTTGGGTATTCTGTGGTGAACCATTTAAGAAATCTGACCAGTAAGCAAAGGTAAATGATAAGGGACCTAGACAGAGGGAAATCTGAAAGATTAAGAAGATGAGAGAGAGAGAGAGAGAGAAAGAGAAAGACAGAGAGAGAAGGAAAGAAAGGAAGGTAAGTGGGCATAGAAAGTGTGAGCAAAACAAATTGAGGTAATAATGTCTGCATGACTGATGTGATCTTACAATATGCACAAACAGAAAAATGAGAAATCACACTTCATTTATGTATGATTTATCAAAATGTATAAATGCATTTATTCTGTCATGTACAACTAATTAGAACAAATTTTAAAATTTTTTAAAAAGTTATGATATGTGAACAGGAAACACCATAGGTCATTTCTTATGTAACCATGAAATAATTAGATTTATTTAAACAGTTAAAAACTTGCCAAGATTTGTTTTCAGGTATTTGAAATGTTTTGAATTAGAGGAGGAGAGACAAAATAAGGAATGAAAGACAGTTTTTGCAGTTTTACTTTGGAATTACTTCCCTTCCTTCCATGCTTCAACTCGATAAGCATTTATTAACTTATCCCTATTTGTACATGCTTTTCTGTATTCATACATTGAACAGCATTTACTGAGTACCTGCTACTTACCAGGCACTGTTCTAGGAATAGATACTTGTTGTATAGCAAAAGTGAACATAGTTTCAGCCTTTAAGGAGCTTCTAGACTATTTAAATAAATAAATAAATCATAGACAAATGATAAACAGTTACAGTTGATATAAGTATTATATATAAGGTTAGCACAGTGCTATATTAAAACTCAACTCAGAATTTCAAAACAACAAAAAACAAAAAACAAACAAAAACAAATTGAGTAGTGGAAAGTTCTTTTTTTTTTTAATTAACCAAAAACAAGAAAAAAGAATGGATTAAAAAAGTGAGATCCAATTTGTTCTATGATACTGACCAACTTGAGGGGTTTCTGTATATAGGAAATTGTATACCAAGAATCTGGCCTAAGTGGAGGGTTTTGGGGAGAAAGTGGGCAAGAAAACGAACTAGAAGAACTGAATGTTGGGATGATTCAAAGCAAAATGTGGCTGAGGAACTCAAAAGAAAAGAAAATGTAGCTAGATACCAGAGCTAAAATGAAGAAATTTTATTTAGCAGATTTCATTTAGCCCTAAAAAGGCAAGAAGAATTTTGAAAAAGTTTATAAGGTTTCAAGATAAGTCTCTCCAATAAGCTTCAGACTCCTCTAACAAGCAACCTCTGCCAGAAGCAACCAGAGTTCATTGGCGTGCAGTCTCTCTAGGAGATGAAGGTCTCTTTTTCAAACTCCTAGAAAACCCTGAACCATCATGCTGGGCCCTCCATTTCCAGAGAACTTACATGCACCAAATCCTCCTACCAAGGAAGAATGTCCTGAGCCTGGTTGCTCCTCCTAATAGGCAACAGATATTGGAGAAAAACAGAGGAAAAGGAGTTCCCAAAGAAGAAAGAAGAATTGCATTTATTAGTTGTGAATCATAGCTGTAGCAGGAGGAAGGCCCAGGATGTTTTGAAGAGCAGAAATGGAGAACCCAAACCAGTCTGGGTGTTTGTGGGTAGGGATCTGAACAGAGAAAATTTCCATTAGAAGATAAGATTTTAACTGCCTCCAGAGACCTAATTAAGAGAGTTGAGTCCTTCCTTCCCCAGGACAGGAAGTTTGGGAAAAAAGAAGCCATTCCAATTAGAGGCAAAATATCATTTGCAACACACTTTTGAGGAAACCCAAGACCAGATTGTGAAGGGCCTCAGTTATTCTTCTAATGAATCTGGGTTGAATACTGATGGCACAGAACTCAGTAATATAATGAGATATGTGTTTTAGAACTAAGAACTACCTCTTCACTAGAGATCTGACAGAGAGATGAGTTTAAGTATGAATTTGCTTTGTACACATCCCAAAAGGCACTTCCAGGGAAACTCCCTTCCGAGGGGTTTAAACTCAAACAGCATGGAGGGAAAGATGGACATGGGTTCTGGAGCCAAGCTTAAATCACTTTGTCTTGGGAAAAATCACTTAACTTTCATCACTACCATTTCCTTTCTGCAAATTAGGAATAGATATGATATTACCTTATAGAGTTGCTGTGGCCATTGTGTGAGAGAATGCAAGGAAATAATATACAATGTCTGGCACACAATGAAAGGTCAATAACTCTTTGTATTAGAAAGAGCTAATGCCCACACAGAGAGGAACTGGAATTCCCCTAGAACCTACTCTTCTGTAATATCATACAACTCTCACTCACAGGGCTTGCAGTATTTAACTCCAACAAGAAGAGGCATGAACATCACACACAGACTCCACTCCTCCTCCTCCCATACTTACCTACTATTGCAAATAACCTAAACCTCAATTGTGTTGTGAATGTGTGGGTGCACATGCACACACACAACAAACACACATTTTAGAAAATGTTGGTGTGCCCTTTAAATCATCTCCTGTCCTCAAACATGGTAAGAAATCAGACAAGCAAAGGAAAATCTATCATCGAATATCAATTACTCCACATTGAGCTCAGTGCCTTTCTTATGCACAGTAAATTCTTGGTTGGTAAATGTCCGTGGAAGGAATCAATCAGTAAATTGTCACTAACTTCTACTATGTGGGGGTTCTAATAGATTAAACACATCACCACTGTTAAACAAGCTTGTTAGTCTATTTGAAGAGAGAGAGAACACACACATACAAAAGTACTAGTGAGTAAGTCTGCAGAGTGAGGGAAAGAGGGTGAATTCATCAGGAAAGACTGAGGTGGCTAACTGCTATTACATGTCTCAAAATCTATTTATATTAGTTTTTCTCTAAGTGAGGCCTGTGGACAATCTGAAACAGAATTACAGAGTGATTTTTAAAAACACATGGCCACCCTCAGCTCTGACTCACTGAAATTTACCCTAGGGGATTCTGATGCTCACTCAAATTGCAGAAACACCGCTGTATAATTTTCTAATTTTTAGAGGACAGATTCTTTTCAGTCAAACCTAATCATCTGACTTCACCTACCACTCTCCATCCCGCATTCCTTTTCAGGTGTTGAACTGAATGGAGTAGAAGCTATCTTCTCTCCAGGCCCTGGGACTCCTAAGGTGAGACCATTGTGACACATGACTGACAGATCACCCCTTGATTTGACTTTTCCAAACTTGGCTGATCATAATAATCAATTGTTGAGTGGACTTAAAATTCAAATACTCAGCCTATAATCCAGTGGAATTGAAACTGAATCTTTAGAAGAGAGTCTTGGAATCTCCATTTTAAACAGACACACCAAATAAATCTTGTCATCAGTCAAGGTTTGGAAATATTTACTTTAAACCATTGTGAGTTCACTGGTTGAGTGGTAGTCAGTATTTCAGGGTAATAATTTAAATTAAACCTGACCATCACTTTTCTTTTTTAATCATGGAAATATTATTTTGGACATGTGGTTGATGTTTGATTTTATTTCTTCTTGTGCCCTAAGAAGTAAAGTGAATAATAGTTGAATATTTAGTTATACGTTAGTCTACTTTTCATCACTCCGACCCAAATGTCTAACAAGAAAAACTTAGAGGAGGAAAAGTTTATTTTGGCTCATTGTTTCAGAAGTTTAGTCCATGGCTGGCCAACTCCATAGCTCTGGGTCCAAAGTACAGCAAAACGTGATAGGAGAAGGGCTCGACACAAGCAAACTGCTTGGCTCATGACATCCAGAAAGCAGAGAGAAAGAGAAAGGAAAGGACAAGATATAACCCTCAAGGGAACATCCACAGTGATCTGCTTCCTCCACCCATGCTTCTCAGCCTCCAGTTACTACCCAGCACAGTAGTACTTTCAAATTATTAATCCATCCAATGGATTATGAGTTCTCATAATATAATCATTTCTCATAATCTAACCATTTCACTTCTGAATGTTCTTCTATTGTCTATTGTGTTTACAATATGTGAGGTTTGGGGAGCACTCTTTATAACTGAACTATAACAGGTAAGGTCATGCTTTTATAAATATTTCTAAAATTATACACTGACAAACTCAGCTAAAAATATAAGAAAGAAAAGCACATTTAGCATTAGTGATATATTGGACAGACACATACCAACAATTTAAAACTGAAATGATTTGTCTTACTTAGCTTCAAAAAGTGCCTACATATTTTATGATTGTGGAGAGGGGAGAATCTGTAATTTTAGTCTCTTTTCCTTGACCTGAGAGTGGTTTAATAAAGTATGTAACTATTAAAAGTTTGCACATTGGAATGTCTTTAAAATGGGTTATTAATTTCTAGTTTAATTGTTTATATTTGGAAAGTGCTATCCATGTTATTTCTATTCTTCAGATTTTATTGAATTTTTAATTCTTTGTGTGGCCTAAGAAATAGTTTTCATGAATACTTCCTGTGCAATTGAAAATAAGATACATTCTTCAGCATTGCAATCTGGAGTTTCATGTATCTATATGATTTGTTCTATTGTATATTTTCATGAGTTTTCTATGTTTTTTGCTAAATTTTTGTCCATTTGTTCTGGCTTAGACTGAGAGCAGTTATGTTAAAGTTTTTGATTTTAAGTGTGTTTCTACCTACTTTTGCCTATTTCCCCTTGTATTTCTTGCTTTATAATAAAATGTTGATGTAGTTTTGGTCACTCAAACAAAAATAACTATTACAACTTTATCATAAATTGTATCATGTGGTGTTTAAAATGTCCTTTTATTTCATTTTGGTCTGAATCCTGTCGTGTCAAATATAATGTTTCCTTTTCCTTTGCATTTTTCTGGTATATGTTTGTGTATCCATTGACTTTTACCTGATTTGGAGATTTTGTTGTATTTTGCTTTAAAGTGGTTTGTTATTTTTTGGTAATGTTTGCATTTAATACAATACCTTATATAATATCCTTAATCCCTCTTATTCTGGAAACTGTTGCTGGTTTCTTCCCATAAAAAAAAAATCTTCCTCCTTCCCAATAAACATTTAATTCTATGTAACATCCATTTTGTCTTATTCTGTTTGTGCTATTCTAACTGAAGAGCACAGACTAAGAAATTTTTTTGGATATAAGATTTTTATTTTTTGTTGTTCTAGTTATACATGACAGTAGAATGCATTTATGCATTTTGATAAATCCTACATAAATGGAGTATAATTTCTCATTTTTCTGATTGTGAATGTTGTAGGATCACAGTGGTCATGCAGTCATGTATGCACATGAGGTAATAATGTCTGTTTCATTCTTCTATCCTTCCTATTCCCATACCCCCTCCCCTTCCTTCACTCCCCTCTACCTAAAGTAGCTATAGCAAGCCCCCCCCCAATTGTGAATTAGCACACATGTATCAGAGACAACATTTGGCCTTTATTTTGGGGGTTTGGCTTCTTTTGCTTAGCATGATATTCTCCAGCTTCATCCATTTACTGGCAAATGCCATGATTTCATTCTTCAGACTAAGAAGTTTTTAATGAACAGAAATTTATTTATTATAGTTTTGAGGTCTAGGAAGTTCAGTGTCTACTGAAGTTTGCTCTCTGCTTCCAAAATGGCACCTTGAATGTTGCATTCTCTGCAGGGGAGGAGGAGTATTGTGTTCTTACATGGCAAAAGACAGAAGGACAAAAGGTGTAAGGGTGTGTGAAATTTCTTTTATAAGGGCCTTCAGGATGGGTTCCTAGGAATAATATTCTCTAAATTTTTCCATTTTCATAATGGTTGTTCCAGAGTCTGCATATAAAGGTTATTGTGGTTGTTCATAAAATCTTTGACTTATAATTTTCTCATGCATTTATTAAACACAGTATTCAATTCTCTTTTGGCCTAAGGCTTTTTTTTAAGAAGGCTATGGTCAATCCAATTTTTTCCTCTTTTAAGGAATTTAGTCAATCTTTCCTTAGATTCCTGAAGGATTTTTTTCTTTTTCCTAAATTTCAATAATTTTTCTAGAATATCTCTTGGTGTTGGCCATTTAGAGTCAATTTTTCCAGTTGCTCTGTATGCCCTTTCAATATGTAACTATAAACCTTTCTTAAATCTTGTTTTAGGAAAATTTTTGTATAGTTCTGATTTTCTTCTGTTCATCGTTTTAATTCTTTGAGAACTCCTATTATTCTTATATTAGATCTTCTTTATCTGCTTTTATATGTAACACTCATTCCTCTCCAGTTCTCTTATCTTTTTTCAATTTCTATTGTTTTCCTCCTTTTCACTTTCTTTTTATTTTATGCCATCACCTGTAATTTTAATTGCTTTTTAATGCCTTTAAGTCTTGATTTTGAAATGTTTCTATTCCCTTTATATTTAATTATTTCCCAACTTCTCAGTTTTCATTTAAAACCATAATTTTTATAATAGTTTATTTTCTGAGTTCTTTTTGAATTTTGCTTTATACCATTATTTCGTAATTATAAATTTTTTGTTTCTTTTCACTTGTTTTGAAATATTCAGATATAGCCAAAATCTGCTTTGTGAAAACATCTATTTGGTATAAGTTTATTGTCTCCACAATAACATTCTGCTCTTTGTTTCTTTCTCTCCCTTTCTTTCTTTCTTTCTTTCTTTCTTTCTTTCTTTCTTTCTTTCTTTCTTTCTTTCTTCCTTTCCTCACTAAAATTTTATCAGATAAAAGACCATACTACTCTACTAATACTACTACTATTCTTCTTCTTCTTTTTCTTATGCCACTCCTCCTCCTCCTTCTCCTCCTTTTGTTCATGTTGAAGTGAGACGGATATTCCTAAAACCTTAGTAGGGGAAGAGGGACAGGATAGAATTTCTAGCTTATTAAACATTGTCTCGAACTTTTATTCATGTAGGCTCCTCTCCCCTTCTCTTTCTCTATCTACTTCATTTTTAAACCTTTTTGTCAATTGTTTCTTTCTGTACACTCATTGCATTTTCTCCTCGGGGCTATGTTTTGCCCTACAAGGAAGATTCACTAAGTTACTTTTAAAGATTTCCTGAGTCAAGGTAGTCCCAGCCCTGCACAGCATTGCCATGGCCCCTTCTACTCAACCTTAAACAGTAGCTTGAAAAGAAACCTTCTCCCTGTTTCAGATGCTATTCCTAGATTGATCTATGATACTTTTCACTAAATACGTGTTGGGAAACTTGATGTCTCTAGTAGGTTTCCCTGCCAACCCAGATTCTTTTGACTTCCATTTCCTCCAATGCAAATGCTTCTATCTCAAGGATTTGTCCCTACCTGCTTCAACTCTCAGGACTGTTGAGATGCCTTATCGCCTATTTTGGTTGCATGTGCTGACCATGTAAGTGCTTGACTCAGGGTGGCCAAAGAAATTCAAAGACTATGTTGCTGCCCACGATGTCATCTTATCTAGAATGATCTAACTTATGTTTTACAAGTATCTTGCTCATACTCTCATTGCTATGAGAAGAACAGATTATAGGGAGATTAAAGGGTTGAAAAAGTGAGACCAGTTCCTTAGCAAATGATGAAGATAATGAGAAGTGACAAGATTTTGGATATGTCTTGAAGTTGGAGCTGAGAAGAACTTCTGTTGTTTGGTTGTTGGGTGTGAGAGAAAAAAAGAAGTCAAAAAGGACACTAAAATTTTAGGCTCAAGCAATTAGAGAAAAGGAGTTTGTTTTCCTCTAAATTTAGGAAAACATTGGATGGCTGGTGGGGTAGCAGGAAAGAGTGACAAATAAGGAGTTTGGGTTTTGGCATGTTGATTTTGGCATGCATTTTAAACATTTAAGTGCCGACGTCAGGTAAATAGTGGGACATGTGATCCAACGTCCAGTGGAGAGATCTGGAATGGTGATGAACATTCTGGGTTGTAGAGACTAATTAGAGTGCAGAACTGAATAAGGTAACCCAGGGAGTAAGTGTAACTGAAGAATATCCAGAAGTTATAAACTTGAGGGAAATTAAACAAAAAGACTGCAAGGAGTGTCTGGTATGTTAGGGAGCATAGTGTTGCCCAGAGGGCAGGTGAGAAGTGCTTTGAAAAGAAAGCTGCTTGTTACATTGCAGTCATTTGCATTTTTTGTTCATGTATTATTGAACTTGTGCATTTTTTCTATATTGTTTTGTGTCATCTCCTTCAGTTATTTTTAAAAATTCAGCTAAGATAACCAATAATGAAGTTGAAGTTTGAACTCATTCTGATTAATACCATTTATATTCCCAGCTCTCACTAATTTGCCCTTTTTTTGACTTTTTTTCACCTCAACTAAGACTTAAAACAGAGATAATTTTGTCTACAGCTCAAAATTTGAAAAGCAGCATTTTTCCATATCCAGACTCAGCTACACTGAGTCACAGAGAGAAAGGAAAGGTTAATCAAATGTTCATAAGGATCCTTATTATTGTACAGCAGTCATTGGCTTTATCCCCTACTAAAACAGCAGCATGAATGCATACCAGAGGTTTTATGACCTGCAGCCACAGTGGGTGATTCAATTCAACCCCAGATTCCTATGATGCTTTCGACCTTTTTAATCTTTTCCAGTGAGTTACTTGCACAATATAGGTGGGTTCTCAGCAAAACAAAAGCATTTTAGTCTTGGGCTGGAGTTAATTTAGTTGAGATCCCATTAAAAAAAATAGAACAAATATATTGCTCAATTTGTACAATCAGAGGACATTCAGGAAGCTGAAAGAAGATGCCAAAAGAAAAAGATAAAATCTCTTACACAGTTTCTGAACAGGATCTAATTTTCAGATTCATAATCTATTGGCAGGAGAAGGAACTGGGTCCCCAAGAAAGAGGATTTCAGAACACCATAGTAAGTGCATACATAATTCTCCCAATATCACTCTCACAATGACTTTGACTACCTACCTGATAATTGTGTAATGTGGAAAGAAGAATAAAACATCTAAATAATTGTTACATAGGAATCAAATAGATACTCTACCTGAGGACTAAGGGATCATCATGCCCTCCTTAAAACAGGAGTGTAAGGCAGCTAAGTAGCAAATGGAATCTGGGCTTAAGTTTGGTCCACAGTGGATCCATTAGGACCATTAACCTATCCAGTAGTTGTTTCCTGGATGACTAAGTGTATAATTACAGTTGGCATGCTTAGTAGTTGGCAGAAGCTTACTAAGGTCTATTTACTGTGGATTAATAGTTATTGCTGTGAGGAAGGCAAAGTATAGACTTCATTTGAGTTCCATTTCTCCCACACCGGAGGTAGTGTGCTGTCTGGGTCTCAAAAAAAAAAAAAAAAAAAAAAAATAGAAGCAACAGGATAGGATACATATGTGGTGGGCATGAAGGGATAAATGATCAGCAATTGGTTCATATGATAGACTGACACTATCTAAAATCTGCAGTTGGCAAGATGGAGATTCAGGAGAGACAATAGTATATCTCCAGACCTAGGAGAAAGTTGGGCAGAGAGAACTTACTCTTCTTACTCCGTCCGTCTTTTTGTTCCATTAAGGCCTTCATTGGATTCAATGAGGCCCAACCACACTGTGGAGGGCAATCTGCTTTACTCAGTGTACTGATTCAAATGTTAATCTTATCCAAAAACACCTTCACAGACATACCAGAACAATGTTGAACTAAACATCTGGTCTACTATGGCTTAGTCAAGTTGATAAATAAAATTAACTCTCATAGATAGTAAATCAAAACAAATATTGTATCTTTATGGCATTGCCTACTGCTAACTAAAAGGATGCAGTGCCCATGTCTTCATATTATGTACATTTTATTCCAGTGACAGTGAACTCAACATAACAGAAGTCCAAATTTTTGTTTCTTTGAGATTTTTATTAGAGCAGATTAATCCAGTATTAGGCACAGGAAACATGGTAATTGGTCTGGAGAACACATTCTTTTCCATCCCTATCATATTGGAGACAAGAAGATGTTCATTTCATAGTATGGACAACAGTTCACCTTTATGATTTTGTTCCATGATTATAACTTGTCCATTCTTTGTCGTGGCATAGTCTGAAGGAACGTGGTTTCTGGACATTCTGCAAAAATTGAACTAATTTCCTTCATTGATAACATCCTATATTTGATCAGATTAAGTAGATTTTGCCAAGTTTATCAGTCTTTGTAAGACACACAGTGCAGATATAAATCCTACCAGGATTCAAGGATCTGCTATATCAGTAAAGTGTTCAGGATCCAGGTTAAGGAATATCTGTATACCCTTTACAAAGTAAAGGAAGAAATTATTTCATTTTGCAACTTCCACCATTAAAAAATTATCATGCTTGTTAGTTTATGGTCTAAAGGCAGCTTTGACTCTTATATGAATTACTTGGAAGGCTGTCAGTTTCTGTGGAAGCCAGAGCAGTGAAGGTTCTTCAGTAGCTCTAGGTTGCAGTGCAAGCTGCCCTATAGAGGAGGAGATGCCCCAGGGCTCTGCAGCAAGAGGATGTCATCAGCAGCAGAAAATTGTCAACCACTGAAAAGAAATTGTGGTATGCACCTGTGTCCCAGTACAAATGGAGCTCTGACAGTGGCATGTGAAGTAACTATGTATCTTAGTTATGCATCTTAAGTCCATCTCAAGCTAAGCTCTGTGAGACCCACCATTCAGAAGGTCAGGTAGGCCCACAGTAAATGGCACATTCAGTACTGGGCATGAATAGGGCCCTAAGGTGCAAATGAGGTATCTCAGTCTCCCATGTCTTTCATCGGCAATATTGTACCTATGCCTGTCCCTCTGTTCACACGTATGGCCACATGTGGTAATTGTGGCAGGGTCCCTTATTTCCAGCTGGCACAGAAGGAAAAAGACTGAAATTGGTGCAGAGTTGAGTTGATGTGATTATAAACCACAAATAGATTGTGACCCACCAGAGCTTTACTCTGGAGTGATCTGAAAGAGAGTAGTGACATCCCCCTCTTTATCTACAATCCTGGCTCAGTGATCTCATAGTCATGGCTTTAAATACTTTCTGTATGCTGAGGACTCCAAATTTGTATGTAATCCAGATAGCTGCTCTGAAGTAAATTTGTCTATACAAATGCCTACTAAATATCCACACCTTACACTTAAGAAAAACCTAATAATTCAAATTTAATATGTCCCAAGTTAAACTTGTTTTTTCTTAAAAATAAGTTTTAACCCAAGTCTTCCCACTTGGTAACTCTATTTTTCCAGTTGCTCAATTTCAAAAAAACTTGGAGCCATCCTTTACATTTCTCTTTCTCTCATATTTTTCAACCATCTTCAAATCTTTGTGACTCTACATTAACAATATGTCCAGGGATCCATCTATTTCTGCACCATATTTACTGCTATCTTCCTGGTCCAAACCACCATTATCTCTCACTTGGATACTCTGATAGCCTCCCATGAGTCTCCTTCCTTGGTTGCCAACCTCTAATCAGTTCCAAACACGTATCAGTTGGAAATGTGAATCAGCACCTCTCTCCCCAAGTCAAAACTCCTGCAGTGGTCCCATTTCACTCAGCAATATGAAACAGATTCTACAATGGTTGGTTGACAAGACTTAGAATAACCTGGCCGTCCTTTTTTCCTCTCTTCTTTCTGCTACCACTCTACCTTGTTCAGTCTTCTTCTGCTGCACAGGTCCCTTTGCTGTGTATCTAACAAATCAAACATAATTGTCCTTCACAGACCTCACATGAGCTGTTTTGTTGGCCCAGAGTGTTCTCCCTCAGATATCCACCTGGGTAGCCACCTCACATTCATCAAGTGTTTCCTTAAATGTGACCAGTCAATGCAAGCACCACTGCCAACAGTCCTAAAATCTCTTGGGTGATTTTCTTATCACCTCCTAAACATATAGCATAATTCAGTTTGGGTATACCTGTTGTTTATTGTCTGTTCCTCTAGAATGTAAGCTTCACAAAGGTAGAAATCTCTGTTTTATTCATCAATCTATTTCAAGTTCTTAGAAAAGTGCTTCATATGTTTCGGGGCTCTCTAAAGACTTATTATGTGAATGACACTGTCATAATACATCAGGCAACCGAACAAAATGATATAATGCAGTGATGCCTTTTGTTGCTCTGAGCATCTCATGCTACCCTGAAAAATCTCCTTTATGGGCACTCCAGCCACAACTATGGGCCCAGTGCAGAAGGGTAGGAAACAAGTGGAGAGAGGTAGGCTGGGCACATGGCCAGGAAGGCAGATTCTGGAGAGACCACCCAGCTCTGACACTCCACTTGCACAACCTTGAACAAGACTGACTGTACTGGGTTGTTTCCTCACATTTCCTCATTTGCAAAGAAAGCACTAATGATAATAATAGATAACTTACCTCCTAGAGCTTTTTGAAGAATATATAATGATATGTCCTGGTGTCCTATAAGCATTTCATTTTTTAAATTGTGGTTGCAGGCAGAGAAACAATAGCTGTACTCCATTTGTGTTCAATGGATCAAAATTAAATGAATAAAAAAAATTGTGGTTGCAACCTTTAAAATTAAGTATAAGTATTTCCATTTTGCAAATGAGAAAACAAACTCCCCCAAACCCCAAGATTGTAAATGATTTGAACAAAGTCTTTTCTCCTACAAGTAACTGAACTACAATTTGTTCCCATGTCCATTTTTTCTTTTTCTTTCTACTATGCAATACTCCTCTGCCATACATTTTTAGTCCACCCTACGCCTCAATTTGCTCTTTCTTTGGCAATGCTCCTGCACTAAGCAATAATGCCAATCTTGCACGTAGAAGCTCAGATCAATGTTCTTTTCCTCCTCTCTTCTCTCTTGCCCATAATCTTCTTCCCCTTGCTACTTTAGGTCATGAAATGGTAGCAAAAAGCTAAATAAATAAAGTGAATTTAAGTTTTAAAGATTGAGCAATTCCAGTGTCTGGATGTCTCAAAATTAGTAGTCAACAGATTGAAAGGTACAAATCAAGCTAACAAATCATTGCAGATGAAAATATTTAAAATAAAGGCAATGGACATATAGGATAGGCAGAGTCTAGTAGATACAGAGTGCAGGGAATGGTCTGATGTGATATAAGAGGGATCTCAAGTTGAGTGGGCAAGGAGAATTTCCTCTTATGCAGGATCTTCTTCAACTTGCTTGAATTATTTTCTCTCAGTGGAGTTAAGTCTTGATTATTCTCAGGATCAAAACTGAAAGCAGAAAGACCTTGGGTACTTAGTAGATTTCTAACTTCTTCAAAAAAGGAGAGAACCAAAGTATTTCACAGTTTTGTAAAGAACATATTCTGTTCCCTTAAAGTAGAACAGAACTCTCCTCCTTTTATCAGTATCTGGAAGTGGACAGGGGTTGCTACTGTTTAAAGAGAAATTCTCTTCCAGCCCAGTTTTGAGGCTATTTTTAGACTTATCCTTAATTCTTTTCCAGAAAATAAATGTAACATTCATAGATTTATCAGACTAATTAATTAATTCATACTGCTTCTAGTGGAGAGAGCAAGCAGTGTCCTTTCCCACTACCATAAAGATGAAGCTACTGGACAGTTACTGATTAAGCCATTATGATCAGTAACCCTCCCAAGGTTCTGCTCCAGACTATAGGCTGTACACCCGCTCTTTAAACACTTTATAACTAAAATATTTTGCAGAATGTAGTTACTAACCAGAGACCAACTGTCCCCTAGAAAACAAGTCTGGCTTTCCACTTACAGTCTATCCGTCAAATCTGACAAAACAAAGTTAGCCTGTCTCCTCTTGTAAAATGATGTCTGAAAATGACATTTTCCTCTCTTTTTTTTTTTTTTGTCATAGAAATTCACATTTCTATGACATCAACTCTCTGGAATCTTTCTTCACTCTACACGTGGAGGCTTCATAACAAACATCCCTACCCTGTCCTTTTCAAAAAAAAAAAAGAAGAAAATTTTCTGCACTTGAATGAAAAGGGAAATATTTAAGTATTCATATCTTTCATGACTTCTTAAACACTGAGAATTTAAAATTAAAAACTGTAACTGAGCCCACTGTTTCAAAACATCCATGGCCATTGAATGACATTAATTTTTCTAAATCTACTTCTCAATAAATCTTAATCCTCAACACCAAATTTTCACAGGAAGGAAAAGAAGGAGAAAAAGCAGGCAATAAGAGAAAGCTTTTGGGACCCAAACACGTGTTTGTTTTCCATCACCTTATGTAAGTCAAGAAACAGAATCATCAGTGATTGGGCAATTTATTTTTAATGGCAATCAAAATGATTTATGAATGTTAAATGTAGCATTCTTTCTCACAAAGCCTTATTATTTGCTTCTGAGCTCATCTGAGAGAACAGTATTTCAAACTGTACTGCTTATATGATGTATCTAATTCTGAAAGAAAACAATTTGACTTGGTCAAATTTGCTTGTGGCAACTAGGATTTGGATAGGATGGGTTTTGCATCTAGATGTGGAAAGATGTCTAGTATTGACAGTAAGAAGCAAACCATGTATTGTGTTTAATGAATTCATCCTAATCTTAACTTTTGTTGATGAATCTTAGCAATCTCTAGAAAAGTAGTTACTTGGCAATACTTTGGAATCACCTGGAGAACTTTTTAAAAACTCCAATGCTTGGTGACACTGCCAGGGTCTTATTCCTGACTTCTTAGTTGCCCAGGTTGTCAATGGGGAAAACACTCTGAGTTACACAAGACAGACACCATACTGTTTAACTTCAACCCAACTAGAACTTCTAAAAAGTAAAGAATCGGGGGGAAAAAATCAACATACAGCAGTCAGGATAACTTTTGGTGTTCATATTACAGAAACATGAATGTTCTTCCAATGTTCTTCTCTCAAGGCTTAAACACAGTTGTGTGTGAAACAAACTAACTTTGGAATATAGGTGCAGGTTATAACATTATTTGTACAACTAGTCTAGAAACTGACTACTATAATGCCAAAGATCTTATAAAAAGAAAGTTGGCATTTTTTAAACTTCCTGACAAATTTCCTAATTGACCAGTATTTTTCAGTTATTTCCCAATTGTACCAAAACTTCTGAAATTAGAATATCTGAGTAATAGACAAGTTGTAAGGTGGAATACTGCTATTCATGACCTGATGAGAGTTGAAATGAGAGTTGATATGTTCCTGAAAACAACATACATATTTCATTTTCTTTGATTATAGTCATTTAACATTAAAAAATATTTTTGAGCATACCCAGGACTAACTTTTCAGGCTACCATGTTGAGTAAGAGTAAAACTCCTTTTGAGAAACTCACAGGGCAGTGGGGAAACCAGCACAAACACCACTGGAGTAGGGGCTAAGTTGAAGGTGTGTGTAAATCTTTTAGGGCATTGAGTCAAAAGTGACACATGGGTTTGTGTGTGTGTGTGTGTGTATGGGAGTGCATGTGCACATGTTAGCATATATATATGTGTGAATATCCCCCAGGTGCTATTAAATTGGGAGAGTATACCTGCAATGAAGTCCATTTTTTTCTTCCTGCTAAATCTCAATAATCTTACTTTTAAGACCCATTGTTTTCTTAAAAATTGGAGATCCAATTAATAGCATAACATCCATTTTCTTAGGCTCTTCAGATAGCTGTTAGGATATACCAAGCTCCTGTTAAGAATATTTATTAGGTTTGATATCAGAACCATTAACATATCAATAATCTGATTATTGATAAAGAAACCAATTTGTGAGGACTATGATGTACATATTCAATGGTGCACAGCCTCAAGTGCTCTTGAAGCTGTGTCCCACTTTCCTTTTTGATCTATACCTTAGTCACTGGTTCATCTGGGTTTTTCAAATGACTGGGTACAAAAACTTCAGAATGATGCAATATGCATGTAAGATAAAGATAAAGTTTTGAAATATTTTAAATTTAGAAGAATTCCTATATTTAAGTGAAATTAACTTCTACAAAAGAATTAACTTCTACAAAACAAGTTGAAGTAAAACTTTTGTGGTCTAAGGGAAAGGTGGGTTAAAGCAGCATTTCATAGAGCCCATCCCAATTCCCGGGCTGCTTTTTCACCTCCCTCTCAGGCTCCTTCCTGAGGTTCTGCCAGAGAACCCCCAGGGTTACTCAAGAAGTAGCAAAAACTGTCCAGCTACTGTTCTGTCCCCAAACCATGCCAAACTGGGCATGTCCCTGAAACCTTCTGAACACTCCTCATCTCGAGCATGGATATCCTATGTGCCTTAGAAGTTATTTGAAGACTTAAAATTAATTTGCAAACCTGAAGAATACTGTAGCATAAGAACCCCTGAAAATTGTAGCATTTTCTCTTGAGTTAATTGAGGGAGAGTGAAAATAATTTTGGACTCAGAAAGGTATACATTCCAATCTCAGCTCTGCAATTTAGTAAATATGGGACTTTAATTAAGTCATTTCATTCTCCTGGACCCTCATTTTCAAAACTGGAGGTAGTAATAGCAAATAGGCTTGTCATGAAAAGTAAATGACAGCAAAACCTCTACCTAGTCGAATGGCTGGCACATTGTAGCCACTAGATAAATGTTCATCAAATCCAAATGCCTATTTTTTTTTTTTAAAAAAAGAGCTATACAATTTCAATTTAGTATGGATTTTACATCACAGCAATGCACTGTAGCAAATATATTACCAATTGTCTCACCTGAAAAATGGTGCTATATAAATGCAAATTTACTTACTACAATCACACGTACTCTTCAGTATCTGTCGCCTCACATCTTTCTTAAAAAGCTATTACATCTACTTTGCTCTGTACAGCAGCTGCCCTTAAAATTTAATGAGTAAAATAATTCATTTCTGAGCTTATTTCTTCTTTGATAGAAAAAGCTCATGTGGTCAAAGGTGACTTTATTAAAGTTCACAGTGAAATAAATGTAGAAATTATCAAATTCAGTCCTTTCTAATTAGAAGAAACATTTGCTATTTTTTCTTAAATCATTATTTTGGAAAAAAAATGTGTTTTCTATTACACATGTGACATTTCTGTATTTTCTATGTTTCATTGACAATAGATTATCATGAAATCCTACAAAAGGGAACATAGAAACCAGAAAAAGACCACCCTGTTATGTAGCTCTTCTTTTATTTGTTTACTGACTATTTTTGAAATCTTGAAATATGTGAAATACATATTTTGCCAAATCTTTATATGTTTTGTCACTTCCAATAAAAAATTAGATTTCACATCTGTTTCTATTTTGAGTATTTTGAGAATACATCACATTTTTTAAACAGATATGTGAAAATCATAAAATGAAGGAGTCAGAAATCTGTGCAGAGAATCTGAGTCTGTGTGTTGGGAATGGGGGTGTGGAGGGTAGTGGATTCACAGTGATTCCTTGACTGGTAGAACCTTAGCTAAGACCTAAACACCCAGCACTGAATATCCATTCTCAAGGCATTTTAGTTAAAAGAACCCTGAGCCTTTCTCATTGGAGGAACTCATTGACCCTTCCAAATCAGAGGAAGCTTATTTGATGAGTTTCAACAACAGTGTGGTCTTAATTCTAATTAAATTAAAATCAGTGACCATTTCTTGGAGGCTTACTTTATTAGTTCTGCTTGATAGAAAAGAGAATTCTTACTCCAACCCACTAAATTAGAAAGGTCGGGATGATGAGACAAGACATGGATTTAGTATAACTCATAGTTTCTGAGGAACAACCCCAAGAATCATAATAAACATAATGTTGAAAAATCATACAGTAAGTAACACCCTAAGCAACAGCAGAGATGCTGGATGACAAGACAGAGATGAAATCAGCTGAAAATGTTCATCTCGAGGAGGGAAACAAGTGCTCTTTCTCGGCAGGGACTTTGTGTATATACATCACTGTCTTGCCACTGTCTGGGCAACAAAAGAATGTTCAAAAGGACATGAATGTTTCTTGTATTCATTCTTTAAGGAAGTAGGGAAGTAGGTAAGGTAAGCATGGGAGTTACTGAGACCTTTAAAAACGAATGTTCCTGCAGACCACTTCCTTTATAGGTAAGTGGAGAACGCAGGAGTGAAAATTGTTCTTGGTCAAAACTCCTTCATTGAGGATGATAGTCACCTGACTCCCTCCCTATCCACCTCACTGAGGCTGCTCCACTGAATTCTGCACAGTATTTATACCACTGTGCAATTATTCTACTCTTTGTTTCTAAAACTTAGAATATTGTTCTATTCCTAACATCTGCCTTTTGGGGGTAAAAAAGCAAAATATGATGATTCATTATGGTTTGTTTTACATTGAATTTCTTTTCTAAAGATAAAATGAGGCTACTACTATGGGTTGTTTCATGGCAGCCTATTTAGGCCCCACAGCTTTCTAAGTAATGAGTCAAGGTCAGAATCACTCTGTCAATTCCAAACGCCCAGAACAGAGACCCTCACACCTGGATTTGGTTGTGTGTTCATCTGATCCAACTGTGTAGTTGTGGCTGGTATTGACAGAGGTTTACCCTTCTGGGCCTCACCATTCAGAGAAGATGGGATGAGCCAGGGCTGGGCAGGCCCGTAAACCCCAACCACCTGTGAAACTGTATGCCCAGGCTCTATGAGTGAGATCTGCACATTTCTATAGAGAAGCCTTATTATTTATTGAGATTCTATCTTCCTCCAAATGAATTAAAAAGTTACAGAAAATAATCACATGAGCAGAAAAGTGTGCTTAGAATTGGTGCTTTCAAATTAGAATTTTATAAAATAATAATGAATTGTGCAGAAGCTCTTAGGCAATAAATTCTTTAATCCAATTATGTGCTTAATATACATCTGAGTTTCCCAGCAGCCAAGTAAACAGGGAAACCTGATATATTATAGAGTTCTAAAATCAAAAAAGAAAGAATCAGTGAAAAAAAAAATTTCTTTCAGGCCCTGAACTCTAGAAGGAATTCATGATTTGGGTGCTTACTAGAGAAAAACCACATGAATTAATAGAAAATTACTTGTATTATATATAGTTCTGTTACAGTTTTGTAAATCATTCTTCATGTGGATGTCCCCATTTTATCTTTCTATAAAAACTAGAGGAATAGCATTAAACTTTAACTCAGCACATTCGTGTGAGTAAAAAATTAATATCGTTCTGTCTGAACATTCTGGGAATTTCTGACTTCCAGCTTGCTGTTGGGTCTGCACCAGGCCTGAGTTGGTCTGGTTGTATAGTCTAGGAGATACAGGGTTATGAAGTCATTGTCTAAAGAAATAGGAACATAATATGGTATATCTTCTAATTATTTGTATGTAATACTTGATTATAGAATAATAAAAAAATTAAAATTTTGAATTGCCACTCCACAGTGATTACCACTACAAATTCTTAGGCATATCTTTCCAGATATTTTTGTGTGTATGGGTTTTTGTTGTTGTTTTGGTGGGGTTTTGTGCTTTGCTTGTTTATTTTTTTGGTTTTTGGCCAACTTGCAATATCTTTCTGATCAACAATCTCCATCTTTCCATTTCAATAAATTTTCATTTCATCTAATACTGAGACCACATTTAAATTTACCCAGTTCTCCCTAAAATACTTCTGCCCAACCAGAATCTAAATGAGAAAAGTATTGCATCTGATTATTGCGTCCCTTGGGTCTCTTTCAAGAACAGTATTTTTATTGTGACCTAAGCTCGTTGAAAGGACAAAGGCAGTACTCCTGTAATGTTTCAACTTGCAAATTTTTCTGGTTATTAAAATAATCTTGTGGGAGTGGGCATTAAAAAAAAGGATCCAGATGCCATCTCTCATAGGTCCTGCTCTAAGGCCATGGAGACAGCATTCAGGTGTGCATTTACTGACCAGGACAACTTCTGATAGGTGGAGCTATAGAAGAGTCTAAATTTCAGATAAGTTAATCTGGGAACTGGGGGCAGGAGAGGGTCCCTTCTCAGGAGTCTGTGATTGGAAAATTTCGGTCAGAGGAAAGACAGTAGGGAGCAGGTAGTGGGCCAACAATGAAGGAGGAACTAGTGGAGAGCTGTTTATTGGAGCATGTAAGTCTCAGAAAACATGAATCAGTGGCTGTGATGACCAGAGTCTGGCTTTCTGCACTACCCTTGAATGGGAGCCATTACCCCATTTAAGAGACAATTCACATTACAGCAGTCCTGGGAGAGTAAAGAACTCCCCTCTCCGCCAGTGTTATGTTTGTGTTTTAGAGTGGCCTTTTCAGAAGGGCATAATTCATTCAAGGGTGGTAACCTACTCATCTCTGAAGCTGCAGTATTTGGCACAGCTCCTAGTACAATTTTGGAGATGTCTGACATCTCTGATGTATAATCATGAGCAGTTATTCAGAACCATCTAAACCCAAGCAAGAAGAGCCCTATCTTTAGGAGCTCTGTGCTGGCCTCCTCTAGTCATGCCCTTCATCAAAGTGAATCTTCTCTGGGCTAAGGAAGTGTGCCCACCCAAGGCACTCCTCCTCTTCCTAGATAATATTGCACCTATGTGGGCCCTGGAATTTGCTGCTGGCCCTGGAAGTCACTGCTTCCAATGGGCACAAACACATTTGTAGAACTTGAGTGGATCACTTGGCATGTATGATTTCCTGAGGTTCTCCTGAGCCACCAGTATATGAATTTTCAGGCCTGAAGGCTGCCCACGGGACAGCTGTTTCAGGGATTGTAGGTGGAGCATGGACCAGAGGACCAGAGTGTCCATATTTGAATTGAGATTTGGGGTGGAGATAAGGATGGAAAGAGAAGCCTATAGTTCTGAACCAGCTCCTCCATGCCTGTCACATTCCAACTGGGAACTCAAAGGAATTGAAGAGTTCAAAATCAAAACAGGACTTCTAGCTTATTATGAAGTTGTGTATGTCAGGGTAGGGAGCCAGGACATTTTGTTTAATGTTGTTTTCTCTTGATTCACAATATTTAAATACTTTGGGTCTATATTTTTACCCCAAGACCACAATCACCTGGGAAGAGTCTGCAGGCACTTCAGATTATTGAAGGAAGCACTTCTCAGAGAAAAGGTTTTTTGTTTTTTTTTAATTTTCCCCCGACTTTTCCATAAAGTGCTTAGTGCCAACTAATCTACTAGAGCCCACTCTTCCTGAATGAGCTAAGCATTGGCCTGGGAAGCCAACCAAATTTTTGGGAATCCTTCACAGCTTCCATGTTCCTCTCTGATCCCCTCACCGAATGGCCACAAGTGAATTACACTGCAGTCTGAGAAATATAGATGATTCAAGCTCCTACTGTTACTCCTTCTGCTCGGTTTTTGGCCATTCATTGCTCTTACCCACCCTGCCAGTTCAGTAGCAGAAGAAATGTAAAGAAAATGACCATTACATTCACTGCATTAAAGTTCCTTGCAATAGACAAGTATTGGAAGTATAAAAATATTATTTTGTTATTATTGCCACTATTGTGGAAATATTTCAATATTTTTGCTTTCCATTCAAAGGTATAGCCAAAAGATGACTATTTTTAGGAGATACAACAAATAGCTAATGCAAGTCAAATGAACATATAAAAATCATACACTGGAAGAATGCTTTTGCAAACAATAAGGGGGAAGGGAACATTTCTAGCTTTTCAGCTATGCTTTTATTGAAAAATAAATGAAATGTCTTTGCTTTCATAAAGCAGAGTTTTGTTCTACACCTGAATTACATATCTCAACCATATCAGAGACACTTCTTACAATAATTTTGTAAGGAAAAAAGATCATGTGCCAGCAAAATTCAATCCTTAATTTGAAATGTGTTTGTATATAGTATATGAGTTCAGAAGAAAAGAACTTGGGGAACAGATGGAAAGTTTTCTTTGAAGTGCTCTAATAATAAGAGAAGCCCTGATGCCCAGATCAAATGCCATATCGCCTTCTCTTCCTCTCTCCTAGGACCAGCTATTGCGTGGTCCCCAGAATAATATTTCATAGGAAGGCTTGTAAGTGAAAACATCCGAACCTCGGGAACCTGATCCCTGTTACCAATTCTACATTTCCAAAAGGGCATTTAAAGACATCATTGTTTGTTCCCAGTGACTAGTTAATTGCATTTTGATTTGGTAATTGCAAACAGATTCTGTTCTCTCAGCTTTTATACAAGCATAACAATCTTTAATATGGTGGAACCAGGGTTATACTTATAAATTCCCAAAGAGGTTTGCCTTAGATTCTCAGGTGCTTTTCTGCTATCCTATTGTCAATGTTATGTGGATTTTTTAAAACTTAAAACTATGATTATTATTGATTCAATGTTGATTTGGTCTATTGGGAAATTACTCAAAGATGGTGACAGAAAAAAATAAAAAATGTTCCTATTATCTGATTTTACATGATACATTATTTGCATTTTCATGTATTCCAGACCTAGAGAAATAAAGGATACTCACAAGAGATGGCAGACCTTCTTCCTAGATTGGAATACATGGGAATAATAAATTTGTATTAAAAACTCTAAATGATGCTTCCTTTAAGAGGACAATTGGTCATGACATTTGTATGAGTTCTAAAGTAAAGATATAGATTATTAATGAATTAGTAAGATTCTGAGCTAGATAAAAACCAAGGATAGAAGTGAAAGGGGGCTTTCTGCACAGCAATAAAAATAATGAACAATGGATAATATGCAACAAAATAGATAAATCTCACACACATTTACTGGTAAACAAAGCTAAACATAAAAGTCTGCATACTAGATGTGGGGATGTACCTCTGTAATCTCTGCAACTCAGGAGGCCGAGGCAGGAGCATCACAAGTTCAAGGCCAACCAAGACAACTTAGCAAGACCCTTTTTCAAAATACAAAAAATTAAATAAAAAGGGCTGGATGGAACTCCGTGGTGGAACATCTCTGAGTTCAATCCTCAGTACTCCCCTGCAACCAAAAGAAAAGTGAAATGAAAGAAAAAAAAGACCAAATATACTATATGATTCTTTGTTTGAAGTTCAGAAACAGGTAAAAGTAATCCATGATGTTGAAATCAGAATGGTAGTTATCCCCAGAGTAGATAGATTCTTCCTTGAAAGAACACAAAAGAGACTTCTGGGCTATGGGAATGTTCTGCATCTTGGTCTAGGCAGTGGTTACAGAGGTCTATACATAAGTAAGAAAATCGTCAATCCATATAATCCTAAAAGTAGTGCATTTTTTATCTCAACTAAACAATGCAGAAAACAAAGGAGTTAGTTGTTAGCCTCTTTTCTTTAGTTCTCATTTTGTTTGGCTTCTATTTATTTTTTCATCTCTTTTTCTTTCACTGTTTTCTCTTCATTTCTCAAATAAAAGCTGATAGGTTGAAGGGTCAGAGTTGGCCAGAGAACAAACTGGATTCAAGTCTTGATTTCCTTAAGGAAGCAAGTACAAAAAATATTAAAATTAGCTAATGTTCATCACTTCAAAGTTTCCAAAGCCCTCCCAGATTCATTATCTCATTTGATCATATCAATAACACTATAAAATACGTATTCATGTCATCATTTTATAGATTGAAAACAAAAAACTTTTCTCAGTAAATTAAAATGACTTGACAAAGTCATAGCATAATAAGAGTAAGTTAACACTTTCAAACCCATTTATTACTCTGATTGAGGAGATCCAGCAACAATTTGGAAAAATAATGTGTAGCTATTTTTATAATTTCTTCTTTAAATTTTTTTTATTTGTTCTAATTTGTTGTACATGACAGTAGAATGCATTTATACATTTTGATAGATCATACATAAATAGAGTGTAATCTCTCATTTTTCTGATTATACGTATTGTAGGATCACATCAGTATCAGTCATGTAGTCATATATGTACAGGAGGTAATAATGTCTCTTTCACTCTACTATCATTCCTACCCCCATACCCCTTCCCCTCCCTTCACTCCCCTCTACCTAATATAAAGTAACCCTATTCTTCCCTATCCCCCTCTTTTATTGTGAATTAGCACCCTCATATCAGAGAAAACATTTGGCCTTTGACTTTTTGGGTTTCGCTCATTTCACTTAGCATGATATTCTCTAATTCCATCCATTTACCAACAAATGCCATAATTTCATTCTTCTTTAAAGCTAAGTAATATTCCATCATATTATATATGTGTGTGTGTGTGTGTGTATGTGTGTGTGTGTGTATAACATTTTTCTATCCATTTTTCTTTTGAAGGGCATCTAGGTTGGTTCTATATTTTAGCTATGGTGAATTGAGCTGCTATAAACAATGATGTGGCAGCTTCACTCTAGTATGTTGATGGTAAGTCCTTTGCATAAAAAGCAAGGAGTAGGATAGCTGGGTCAAATGCTGGTTCCATTCCAAGTTTTCTGAGGAATCTCCATACTGCTATCCATAATGGTTGGACCATTATTCATTCCCACCAGTAATGTATGAGTGTACCTGTTTCCCAACATTTTCACCAATATTTATTGTTGCTTATATTCTTGATAATTGTCATATGTAGTTTTAATTTGCATACCTCTAATTGCTGGAGATGTTGAAAATTTTTTTCATATATTTGTTGATTGATTGTATATCTTCTGTGAAGTGTCTGTTTAGTTCCTTAGCCCATTCATTGATTGGGTTATTTGTATTCTTGGTGTAAAGTTTTTTGAGTTCATTATAGATTCTGGAGATTAGTGTTCTATCTGAAGTTTGTGTGGCAAAAATTTTCTCCCATTCTGTAGGAATTGCATTAAATTTGTATAATGCTTTTGATAGTATGGTCCTTTTGACAATATTAATTCTGCCTATCCAGGAGCATGGGAGGTCTTTCCATCATCTAAGGTTTTCTTCAATTTCCTTTCTTTAGTATTCTGTAGTTTTCATTGTAGAGGTCTTTAACCTCTTTTGTTTGATTGATTCCCAAGTATTTCATTTTTTTGGAGGCTACTGTGAATGGGGTAGTGTTCTTTATTGCTCTTTCAGTGAATTCATTATTGATATGTAGGAGTGCATTTGATTTATGGGTATTGATTTTATATTCTGCTACTTAGCTGAATTCATTTATTCTAGAAGATTTTTGTTGGAATTTTTTTGGATCTTCTAAATACGGAATCATGTCATCGGCAAATAGTGATAGTTTGAGTTCTTCTTTACCTATTTGTATACTTTAAATTTCTTTCTTCTAATTGCTCTGACTAGAGTTTCAAGAACAATGCTGAATAAAAGTGATGAAAGATGGCATTCTTATCTTGTTCCAGTTTTCAGAGGGAATGCTTTCAATTTTTCTCTGTTTAGAATTATGTTGGTCTTGGGTTTAGCATATATGGCTTTTTGATGTTGAGGTATGTTCCTACTATCCCTAGTTTTTCTAGTGTTTTGAACATAAAGGAGTGCTGTATTTTGTCAAATGTCTTTTCTGCATCTATTGAGATGATCATATGGTTCCTGTTTTTAAGTCTATTGATGTGATGAACTGCATTTATTGTTTTCCATATGTTGAATCAACCCTGCATCCCTGGGATGAACCCCACTTGATTGTGGTGCATTATCTTTTTAATACGTTTTTGTATGCAATTTGTCATAATTTTATTAAGAATTTTTGCATCTATATTCATCAGGGATATTGGTCTGAAGTTTTCTTTCCTTGATGTGTCTTTGTTTGATTTTGGTATCAGGGTGATATTAGCCTCTTGGATTGAGTTTGGAAGGGTTCCCTCCTCTATTTCATGGAAGAATTTGAGGAGTATTGGTGTTAATTCTTCTTTGAAGGTCTTGTAGAACTTGATGAGAATCTGTCTGGTCCTGGGCTTTTCTTATTTGGTAGACTTTTAATGGCATTTTCTATTTCATTACTTGAAATTTTTTTATTTACATTGTGTATGACCTCCTGATTCAGTTTAGGTAAGTCATATGTCTCTAGTCATATGTCTATTTGATTCTTGACATTTGTCAATGTCATCAATATTTTCTATTTTATTGGAGTATAAATTTTCAAAATAGTTTCTAATTATCTTCTGTATTTCAGTTGTGTCTGTTGCGATATTTCCTTTTTCATCAAGTATTTTAGTAATTTGGGTTTTCTCTTTTTCTCTTCGTTAGTGTGGCTATGGGTTTATCAATTTTATTGATTTTTTTCAGAGTCAACTTTTTGTTTTGTCAATTTTTTCAATTGTTTCTTTTGTTTTGATTCCATTGATTTCAGCTCTGATTTTAATTATTTCCTTCTTCTAAAGGTTTTGGTGTTGTTCTTTTTCTAGGGCTTTGAGATGTAATGTTAGGTCATTTATTTGTTGACTCTTTATTCTTTTAATAAATGAGCTCAATGCAATGTACTTTGCTCTTAGTATTGCCTTCAAAGTGTCCAGAGATTTTGGTATGTTGTATTGGTATTCTCATTGGCCTCTAAGTACTTTTTCATTTCATACTTGATTTCTTCTACTATCCACTCATCATTTAATAGTGTATTATTTAGTCTCCATGTGTTAGAGTAGCTTCTATTTTAATTTTATCTTTGATTGCTAATTTCAGTTCATTATAATCTGATATTATTTCCATTTTTTTGTATTTACTAAGAGCTTCTTTGTGGCATAAGAAATGGTCTATTTTAGAGAAGGATACATGAGCTGCCAAGAAAAAAGTGTATTCGCTCGTTGATGGATAAAATATTCTATATATGTCTATTAAGTCTAAATTATTGATTGTATTATTTAGTTCTATAGTTTATTTATTTATTTAGTTAGTTAGTTAGTTAGTTAGTTAGTTAGTTTTTGTTTAGAAGATCTGTCCAGTAGTGAGACAGGTATGTTAAAGTCACCCAGTATTATTGTGTTGTGATCTATTTGATTCTTGAAATTGAGAAGGGTTTGTTTGACATACATAGATGCTCCATTGGTTGGAGCATAAATATTTTCAATATTTATGTTTTGCTGCTGTATAACTCCCTTCAGTAGAATGAAATGATTTTCTTTGTCCCTTCTGATTATCTTTGGCTTGAAGTCCACTTTATCTGTTATGAGGATGGAAACCCATGCTTGTTTATGCAATTTATATGACCATGTTTTTTCTCATCCTTTCAATTCCAGTCTGCAGATGTCTTTGCCTATGAAGTGAGTCTCTTGGAGACAGCATGTTGTTGGGTCTTGTTTTTAATACAATCTGCGAATTTAGGTCTTTTGGTTGATGAGCTTAGGCCATTAATATTCAAAGTTATTACTGAGATATGACGTATTCCTGGTCATTTTGGTTTATCTCTGGCTTTAAATTTGATTTAGTTTCTCTTTTAGCTGTTTCTTTAGTGTAGTTCCTCCCTTTGCTGGATTTTCCTTTTTTTTTTTTTTCACTTCATCCTCATGGAATACTTTGTTGAGACTATTCTGCAGTGCAGGCTTTCTAATTGTGAATTCTTTTAATTTTTGTTCATCATGGAAGGTTTTCATTCCATCTTCAAATCTGAAACTTAATTTTGCTGGATATAAAATTCTTGGTTAGCATCCATTTTCTTTCAGAGCTTGAAATATGTTGTTCCATTTACTTCCTAGCTTTGAGGGTCTGAGTTGAGAAATCAGTTGAGATTTATATTGGTTTTCCCCTATACTTAATTTGCTTTTTTTCTCTAACAGCCTTTAAGATTTTATCCTTATTCGGTATTTTAGTCATTTTCATTATAATGATTTTTGGTGTGGATCTTCTGTAATTTTGTACATTTGGGTTCCTGTAAGCCTCCTTTATTTGATTTTCCATTTCATTCTTTAGGTTTGGGGAATTTCCTGATATTATGTCATTGAAAAGTTTGTGCATTCCTTTGGTTTGTATATCTGCTCCTTCACCTATCCCAATGACTCTTAAATTTGTTCTTTTCATATTATACCATAATTCTTGGAAGTTCTGCTTATGGGTTCTTACCATTTTCTTTGCATGGTCAACTTTATTTTCAATATTAAATATTTTGTCTTCGTTGCCTGAGGTTCTGTCTTCCAAATGGTCTAGTCTGTTAGTGATGCTTTCCATTGAATTTAAAATTTGGTTTATTTATTCCTTCATTTTGAGAATTTCTACTTGTTTTTTTTTTCTCACACTCTCTCTTTATTGAAGTTATCTTTCACTTCCTGTATTTTCTCTTTGATTTCACTCTTTATATCATTTTTTACTTCACAGATCAGATTAACTATGTACATTTTAAACTCCTTCTCAGACATTTCTTCTGTGTTGTCAGTGGATTCTCTTATTGGGGAACTTTAGTTTGTTTGGGGCATTTTCATGCCTTGTTTTTTCATGTTGCTTGTGTGTTTTCCCATCTAGTTGTATGGATCTGAGGCAGTACAGATTCTACCCTGTAGACCTATATTGTACCTGAACACTTCCTGTATCTCACCTTTGAGAGGGAGTCCAACATCAACAGTACCCAGTGCAAACAATATACATACAGTCTCAAATCTAATAGCTCCCACCAAGGCATCCACTGCTCTCTCACTATAAACAGCAATGATGAGTTCAATCACTGTCCACAATAAAAACAGAAAATTTGCCAAACAAATTTACAATCTCAAATAGTAGACAAAGAAAGAATAGAAATAGTGCAGGATATGGTGTTCATGATGGAGAAAGAGAGAAGCCAGAAGCAAAAATCCACAGAAAGAGTGGAAGAGGAACCAACAGAGATTGGCTGTTAGGTGGAGAAAAGGTAGAAAGGGAATCTAGGAAGACAGACAAGCAGGAGGAAGAATAAATATAAAGAGGAAAAAAATTAAAAATGTAAGAATATACAGTAGAACTGCAACATGCCATGCATATATTACCATCCTCAGCAAACTGATGCACAAAATACACCCTGCTCTAAATATGGTGGTGAGAGGTTCCAGAGAAGAAAAAAATAAAAATAAAATAAATCTTGGTGGAAAATTGAACTCTCTTTGCCAGCATCCAAAAGCTTCTCATCCCTGTCTCTGACATCCCACAAGACTGCCTGGCCCAGACAGGCCCTGGTAGATCCAGTCACTATCCCACCAATCCGAGCCTCATATGTCCTAGGTTCAGCCACATTGCAGTCCTAAGGTATGGATGCCACTGAAGAGAAACCACCAGGGATGAGCAATCCTGAGAGACATTAACTAGATGGCAGCAACCCATCCTCCCAGGAGGAAGACCCCAGTTGCAGGCAAACCCACAGGAACCCTGACAGTGAGCCTCCAGGTCCTGGCCGGTGTCCCTAGACAGGAGCAACTGCACCCCAAGTTGGCAGTAGCAGTAAATCTGCTGGCACTCCAATCAAACCTGAGGCTCTGTCCAGTGTCTGAAATTGGATGTGCCTTGTGCAACCAAACCTGGAGTCTCCCTGGCAGCAGACCTTTGGGCAGTGGTGGAAGCCGTAGTGGCAGTGGTCAGTGGCACCAGGCAGGGGATCAGCAGCAGCTGCTGTCATCAGTGGCATTGGCAGCAGGTGGGGGGAACAGTGGCAGCAGTGGGCAGCAGCAGCAGCTGTGGCATCCAGAGAGATGAACTCCAGGTGACTTCTGGGAGCAGCAGCAGCTTTGGCAGCAGTGGTGCCTGAGGTGGTAGCAGTGGCGAGGGCAGTAGTGTAGATGGCAGCCACAACCAGAGAAAACACCTCAGGGTGACCGAGGCAGCGTGGAGACAAGCAGACCTCCTGGAGTCTGCAAGAGTGTGGACAACAGCAGCTTCACCCAGAGAAAAGACCTCTGGGTGTCTGCCCTGGTGTCCTCAGGGGCAGCTGCTCCCTGCCCTTCAGAGGCCTCCAGGTGATGGCCATGGGGTCTGCCTATTTTTTGACTTCTAAATAAGCATATCTGTCTATTATGAATGTGTGCAGCAAACCTCAGTAGTATTGACAGTACCTGTGACTTTGTCACCAATAGTAATAACAGTCATTTTCATAGCACCTTACAGTTGAAAAACAATCTTTTAAATAGAATACAAAATCTATCATTTGTATTCAGAACTGCTCTGAAGTCACTACTAGATTGCATGTGATTAAAGCCTTCTTTCCCACAGATGCTCCCAAAAGTTGTCTGGGCACTTGGCACATTGTGGTTCTGTCAACACACTGAAGATGAAGGTCTCACTGTGATCCAGAGATATAGGTCACCTTCCAACACTTCATACCTCTAACTATTGGTGGTCAGTACTTGGAAGGAGATGAATCAAAGATCAAATCTTACCTAGTGCTGGTGTTCTCATTCTAGCTTCACACACTGTATCTTTAAAATGCAGTATTTAAACCATAACTTTCTTATTTAAATCACCTAAATATATTTAAAATGAATTTCATATTTATACATTATTAATATTTTCATAGAAATATTACCTAATATAGTTATTGAATGCAGTAATAAACACATATTACTTTCTCACATATTTTTAAGTATTCAAACTGCATTTCATTACAAGCAATTTCCTTTGTAGTACTATGCATTTAATTTTGTACATTAAAAACACTCTTCTGAGAAGGCATACATAGGTTTCATTAAACTGCCAAAGTTGACCAATGGGATAAACAATTAAGAGCCTCTGTTCCATATCTCTGCTTTTTCTAATATGTGAACATTTCACTATGCTTAAGAATAACAGGAACAAATTTAGGAAAACTCTAAAAGAGAAGGAAAAACTTCATGGTCTGCATCCATTTTCTCTAGCTATTGCCTAGAATTCCAATAACATAGCAGCACAATCCACAATAGCCAAATTATGGAGCCAGCATAGTGGATGAATGGATGAAGAAAATATGGTATTTATACACAATGGGATTTCATTCAGCAGTAAAGAATGAAATTCTGTATTATTAATAGGAAAATGTATAGAACTGGAAAGCACCATGTGAAGCAAAATAAGTCAGACTCAGACTATGCAATATTTTAACTTATTTTTTTTTTTTAGATCTAAGGACCAACTCAGGCAAGCATATGCCATATTGCACTTCCCTCCTAACTGTTGTTTTTAGTCCTAACTGCCTACAAATGCAAAGCAGTCATTTATCACTGTAGGACCATCAACAATGAGCAGTCCTTGCCTCTGTGCTGATGGTTGTACCATCAATAGGTCAATACTCCATCAACACATTGCAAAATCAGGTGATTCAGTAAGGTTTGGCATCCAGTACCTGTGCTTAAGAATTAATGCAACATATGATGATGATGATGATGACAATGATGATGATATGATGATGATGATGATGATGATGATGGTGATGATTTAATTATACTGCATCTTTTTTTAACTTGGGATGAGTTTAATCACAGTATTTTGATTGAGTACACAATTTTATTTATAATTAAATTAGTTGTTTTGTTGGTATATACTAATTATACAGAATAGTGAGTTTCATTGTAACATATTCATACAGGCATACAACATAAATCGATCCATTGCATTCCCAATACCTCCACTTACCCTTCCTTCCTCCCCTCCCCCAATACCTTTCCTCTACCTAGTGGCCTCCCTTCTACTTTCATGAGCTCCCCACTTCTTTTTTATCTCTAGCTTCCATATATGAGAGAAAACATATCAACCTGTCTTTCTGAGTCTGACTTATTTTTCTTCACATGGTGCTTTCCAGTTCTATACATTTTCCTATTAATAATACAGAATTTCATTCTTTACTGCTGAATGAAATCCCATTGTGTATAAATACCAAATTTTCTTTATCCATTCATCCATTGATGGACACCTATGCTGGCTCCATAATTTGGCTATTGTGGATTGCACTGCTATGTACATGGAGTACAGGTACATGTCTACAATATGTTGCCTTTAATGCTTTTGAATGAATAACAAAAAGTGGCATAGCTGGATCAAATGGTAGTTCCATTTTGTTTTTTGAGTAACTCCATACTGATTTCCATAATGCATGTACTAATTTACATTCCCACTAACAGTGTAGAAGTGTTTTCCCCACCCCACATTCTCACCACATTGTCATTTGTATTTTTGATGTTTGACTTTCTGGGTGAGAAGGAATCTCAAGTGTAGTTTAAATTTGCATTTTTCTGATGACTAAAGACGTTGAATATGTTTTTCATGTAATTGTTGGCCTTTTGTACTTCTTTTGAGAAGTGTCTGTTTAGTTCATTTGCCAATTTATTGAAAGGGTTGTCTTTTTGGTGTTGAGCTTTCAGTTCTTTATGTATTCTGTTGGAAGAGTAACTGGCAAAGATTTTCCCCCATTCTATAGGCTCTTTTCACAGTGTTGTTTCTTTTCTGTGCAGAAAGTTTTTAATTTTATGTCATCCTATTTATTAATTTTTGGTACTATTTCCTCAGATGTGGGTGGGTATTCTATTCAGGAAGTCATTGTCTATGCCTATATGTTGGAGTGAGAAGTTTACAAAGTTTCTGGTCTGTCTTGTTATTTAATCCATTTTGAATTTACTTTTGGACAGGGTGAGAAATACGGATGTAGTTCCCTTCTTCTTCCTATGGATATCGGGTTCCTCTAGCACCAATTGTGAAAGAGACTGTCTTTTCTTCAACATATGTTTTTGGCCCCTTTGTTAAGTATCAGTTGACTTTATCTGTGTAGGTTTGTCTCTGTGTCTTTTAATGGAAGAAATGCAAAGCACTGTGTTTTTTTTGGGGGGGGTATTTATTGTTGTTGTTTTAATGGAGCAAATGCTCTTGTTCAAATTATGTATATAGTGGAAATAAAAAACAGATATGGTTAAGCTGCTCCTATAAAAATCTCTAAAAATATATTTAATAGGACTGGAAGTGATGCCAAAATACTTAACTCCACATCCCTTTTCAGTTTGTTGAATTAAAAACTACTTGTAAGTGTCTAACGCTTGCAAATGACTAAAATATATTTAAATTGCAATATTGCCCTAAAAATAAAAATAAAAATAAAACCACAATTATATTGCCAAGTTCAGCACTTAATTATTCTCTTGTTTTTCATACTAATGAGGCATGGTGGTTAAAAGTGTGGAGTTTGAAGTCTTACTAACTCCTAACTCAACTATTTCCTGGTTTTGTGTTTCAGAACAAGTCCCTTAACCTCTCTGGGTGGGTCTCAGTTTTCTCACTATAAATGCAAGACAATGTTAGTAACTCCCTTAGAATATTGGGCACAGCAAGCCCTCAGTAATAGTTATTGTAAACCACTCAAACTTTTACAGATGCAGATGCAGATGCAGATAAACATTATGGTTTAATTTTGGTTCAAAATATAAATGCAAATAATTTGTGAAGTAGGTTATTTATTCATTATTTATTTATTTATTTATTTATTTTTGGTAATTCACCCGTCTAAATGAAGGACCAGATGATTAAAATTGGTTCTTTTGTTTTGCGATGCTGGGGATTAAACCCAGGACCTTGTGCTTGCAAGGTAAAGTTGGTTCTCAATGCATTGGATAAAATATTTAAAATATTTTCTTTACTCACAGAAGGCATTTTTACAAAAAATATTTGAAAACTTAATTATCCAAAATGGTATTTCCCACTAAGACAAATCTGAGTGACAAATATCTAAAAAATAAATGTTCTATTCTCTGTGTAGCCATAAGAAATCATTTGACCATGATGACCTCTACAAGTACAATTGCCTTACTCACTGAATTGGTTTTCTGCAGCCATGAAATGCTCTATAAAGATCATATTCAAATCTTCAGTGTCATACAGTAATAAGCATCTATTACTTGTGGAAATGAGATCTGAAGCTAATCATCTCTGTGATGTAGGCAGGGTTCACTCACACAGCTGAAGTTTGGATAGCTAATGACTGATCTAGGATGGTTGTGGTTAGGCTTCTTGGAATAATTTTGGCTCTATGCATGTGAATCTTCTGACTCAGGTTAAACATGTTATCTTGATGATGGCAGAGGGCAAAGGCACAAGGAGAAATGTGTATATACTTTACCAAGCTTGGACATATTGTCTAAACCCTACAGGCCAAAGCTAGCCATAGCAAGCTCAGAATCAAGAGACAGGGAAACATATTTCACCTCCTGGGAGCAAAAGATGCAAAGGAACATGGACTCAGGTAAGAGTAAAGAACCGTTACCACTAATGCTACCAGTCTGCCCCACCCATGGTCCTGTAGATCGTTGCCACAGTCAACTGGCTCTTACAGTTCACAGCCTGGACTAGTAACTGTCATGCATTATGATATAATATGTGTGCACTTCCCTTTGAATCCTGCCTGTACCACCTTCTCCCTTTCCTGCATTTATCAATTTCTCTCACAAGTAATATCTTATCCTGATTTCTATTTCTCATTTTTTTTACTAAAATAAGTATAAATTTATTGCCAAGAAAATAATACAATACATATACATTTTCTATAGATTGCAGTTGAAACATTTACATTTTGCACAAGTCAAATTTAAATGTACCTAAAACCCAAATTTATGGTAGTACCTGAAGGGCAAATATATCTTCGGTAGGATTTCACTATTATGAAAGAGTCTTGATTGATGGCTTCTAATCGATTCCCATAGACACAATTGTCCCTTACATTTATATTCTTCTATAAATACTTCAAATCTACCTATAATCTGGTTCACAGCTGACTTCTGTAACAACACCAGGTGTCTGTTATATGCAATGATGACCCACTGGCAACATTTTCACCTGCAAATAATATATCAACAGTACATATCCACATCCTCATGGCATATTTCCAACCAGCAGTTTTAACTGTTTCCTTCTACATGGGTTTTCAAAAGTGAGTCATGAATTTCTTTGCTGAGCCTTAGATTGGGATTCTTAAAAGTTGTTTTTTATGATATTCCAAAAATTTTACAAATGAAGATGCCCATAGTACAATCCTTAAGGTTGCACTTGATAACCTCTTGGAACTTTGTTCTGATGTTGAATTAATGAAGAGGATGCTTTTGAGATGAGCTTCCCTTATCTTCTCTTGGGATTTTAAAGACCTTTTAGAAATGTACTTCTCAGTCCTTGTATAACATTAATCTATCAAATCTCACTAACCTATGTTCATCTGCCTCTAAGAAATATTATGCAGAGGAAGTATGTTGATAGCAAAAGCCAGGGTTTTTTTTTAAATATAAAGTGTATGTGTTCATATTATAGACTTGCAGGTAAAACAAACAAAAACAAAAAATGAAACCTCATCACCTGGTTAGTTTAAAGTGATACGATGACAAGAAATAAAACATTTTACAACGTTACTCTTGCTGCTGTCTCTGTCTCTGCTACTTTGCTCCCACTGCTTTCTACAATGAGTCCATAGTATTTCATATATAAATGCCAAGAGAAGGCATGTCTAAGTTTCATCCTGCTCTCTTCTTTGTTAAAGCTCCCTCGTGGACATCAGCCATTCCTCCACTCTTCCACTCTACTGCACACTCTTCAACTCTTTGTTTCCTATAGTTCCTGGAAAAGCTTTCTTTGTTTTTTTCTTTTTATGGGATGCTATGGAAAGCAGCTGCTTTAGCTTATATATAAATTTAGGTTTCATCCTTTCTGTTTCAGAGCAACTTAATCCTAAATTTCTAGCAAGGATGGAAAGACAAGAACAACAACAAATCATGGTTTCATGAATGTCTAATTTAAATAGATGGCGTTGATTTCATTCCTCTCATATTCAGTTCTGTTGTAAAATGATCTCACTAATGTAAGATCTCATTCATTTTGATTTCACTCATTTTGCTACAAAATGTGCATTTGGAAGGTGTTTTGCAGCAGTTATGGACAGTCATCGTGACCTCTTTTGCCTTTATGTGAAAGACTGTCAGAATCCCAAAGCAAAAGAAGCGGGTGGCAGTGGGAGTGGAGTTGTTGACAAGGGGTGGTACCAGATTGCTGCATTTTTTTTTTTTTTGGATTCTGAGAGACAAAATGTTTTCATCCAGAACACTGATTTCCCTAATAAGTAATAAGGGAATATATAAAATTTGAAAATAAGCTAGGCACCAGTGCTACATTGTGTGGTGACAGGCACTGTCAAAATTGGGATAACAGTATATCTTAGCATAAATTTTCTCATCACTAGCTAACAATTTATCTGATACATGGTGTTTGTCCCTGAAGGCTGTTCTAATGGTTCTAGATTTGTCTCCAGATTTATTATTATATTTTAAAGTAATAGCTTCAACATTTTCATAAAATAAATGTATTTTATGTTCATTTTATCTATCTGGAGTTTTTAAAACATATAGGGATAGAGTGAAAATTATCACAATTCTAACAACCAGAGATGATAACAATTTGTATTTTGCTTATTCATTTTAGTTTCTTGTATATCTCTAAGTGACCCATAAGCACCTCAAACCCAACATAACCCAAACTGAACTTGTTCTGTGCCAAGTGCCTCTTCAATGTCAGGCATTTCATCAAACAAAACAAAGTTTGTACCTACTGGTTCTTACAGCATAATGGCAAACTAGTGAACAAATCAATAAGAAAATATATTTGAGGGCTGAGGGTATAGTTCAGTGATAGGGTGTGTTCTTAGCATGCGTGAGTTCTTGAGTTGAATCCCCAGCATGAGAAGAGAGAGAGAGAGAGAGAGAGAGAGAGAGATTGAGAGAGAAGAAACTATTTGTGTCATTATTCCTCCCTCCCAGATCTCTCTTCTTCATTTCAGGGAGACAATTGAGAACTTTCTTTCTAATACCCCTTATCCCATCAATCCTCAAATTTAATACATGTTATCCATTTAACAGCTCCCATACCTGATGCCTTTATCTATCCCCTTTCTGGGGATCCAAACCTCACCGGCTATTGCCTAATCTATATATAATCTCCTAAATGTGCTTCACCCCTCCAGAGTATGCTTCCTCAAACATGAATATGATCTTACATTTCTCTCCTTTAGATCAAAGTTTTTGGATCTGTTTAATTAGAAAATACTGTAATATCAGCACTTCTTAAATACTGGATCATAAGATACAGATAAGACAAAAGCAACATCTCATTCTTTCTACTGAATAAACAAAGGCTAGGATATGCATGGGAATTTTGAGCATTTTTAACATTTTTGGTAGTTTTATCTTTTCTAATATTGTTTATATGTGTAAGCTATCTGAGAAGAATGTGAAATCAGAAACAAGAAGTACACAGTTCAGAATATATAAGAAGGAAAGATAAGAAGGAGTCAAATCAAAAAGCAAGACATGAGATCCAGTATTTAATATAGGTAGGAAAACTGTGGTTTTACATTAAGAAAATAATCCATGCTATGGAAAAAGAAGGGGATAACCATAGCTTTTATAAAATGAAGAATTAAAATCATGTCAATCATTAATATGTAGCATAGTCAGTTAAGGATATCTGTACATCCCACTCAAGTGACAACAAAGCTTTGCCAATTGGAAGGAAAAGGAATAAGGAACTGGCTTTCCCACATCAAAGGAGAGGGCAAACTGAAGTCAGACAAACATGGTTCAATCCCAACTCTACCTCTCACTAGCTGTAAGTCTGAGCAAGTTACCTAATCCCTCTGAGCACTAGTGTCTTCCTATAGAAAATTGCAGCAGTTACAGCTATCCTACGGGGAAGTTCCAAGGTTTGAAAACACTGCCTGTCACGGGCTTGGCACAATTACTTGGCACTTCTCTCAATAAATGGTATGTATTGTTATTATTAGAGTCATTGAAAACTCTAGAATCAAGGCAAAGCAATCCCATACCCAAACCAAAGCAATCATGTGGTTTGGCCTAAATTATGTTATTATGACTAAAGAAACAAATGTAATCATAAAATTCTAAGCAGAAATTACAATGTTTTGAAATCCTTTAAATTAATTATTAGAGCCCTCACATACTGTATCTTCTTTAGGGAGGAAATGTAATATTCAGCATTTATCCTGTTAAATACTGCCACTCTTCTGCTTTGCATTGTTTAAGTAGGTTATTGAGAAAAGCCTGAAGAGAAGCAGAGAGTATCTATTTCATGGGAGAATAGTCCAGACCCTGTACTTGAAAGATCTCTGCTAGCGTGTTGAAAGCAGGGGCTTTGGTGATTCATGCTTGGTGTAGTAGCTTAGGTCACTTCGAAGTGTTTTGCAACCTGTGTCTTGGCAGAACTATAATTTCCAACTTCATTCAAAGCCCCAAAGAAAAAATATATCCTAACAACACAACAATAACAGAAAAAGAAAGAAAGAAAGAAGAAAACAGGAGACAACATCTTTTCCAGTAAACACTGAATGAATGAACAGAGCAGTACTTGTGAAGAAGCCACTGAGTCATGGCTCCTCCAGAAAGTGTGTGTCAGAACACCAGGTATTTAGTTTCAAAAACATGTTGTACTTGGCTTTTCCACCTTTAATAAATATCATGGATCAGCCAGCCTGAAATCCAAGGGTAAGACAACTTGCACAGAACCATCAATTTTGCTTCTAACAGGCTGGAAAAGGAGAAGGTTGACTTAATGGGTTCTTTTAGGATGTTAACTCCCCAAGTGGCTCTTATCCTTTCCTCTCTTAGGAAGTGAATTCTGTCTAGAAACAAAGCCCAGTACTGGTTATGGCCAGTGTGCAGCTCTAGGCCTGGGGGCCTGTGCCTGGCCAAGATTAACAGTGCTGTTCCACATGAAAGTATCTTCTAGTGGCTTCAGTGACTGACTTCATGATTGAAATTTTGGAGCACACTGAAGAAAAAATAAAACTTGATACTTGAGACCCCATTTTTATAAATTTTAACCTTTAAAAAAGTTATTTGTAGCATATGAATACCTGACCAGCTGCAAAACTTTACGCCCAAGAAATAGTTGTTGCCTTTTATTTTGATTCTTTCACTAGGTGCATCCATTCATGTTAACCAATAAGTACATTGAGATCCTTTGTCAATAATATCTAGCATTTTTGTTTCTGAGACTCTGTGATTATTCTCCATGTTCTATCATCTACCAAGTCATTGATGAAAATGCTAATAAGAGTAATATTTGATACACATTGCTGCATTTCACAATGAAGAATTGCTCTAACAATAATCTGTATTCTTCTATCAGTCCCTTTTCTAGTACATTTGTTCAGTTATGAAAGCACCAAACTCTCCATGACTTCAAATAATGCTTCTCAAAATTGTCTTATTGACCAATGGGAACTTATGAGAGACTTTATAATATACTTTAATCAAATCCATAGACACTAGGCTTACAAAATTTCTGGCTTTAGTAGGCATATGGACCCCATCCTTGAATAAAAGCAATTAGTTCAATTTATTTTCTCTCTCTCTCTCTCTCTCTCTCTCTCTCTCTCTCTCTCTCTTTCTACCAGGGAATAAACCAAGCAGCATATAACCACTGAGCCATCCCCTGCCCTTTTTACTTTTTATTTTGAGACAGAGTCTCACCGAGTTGCTTAGGGCCTCGCTGAGTTGCTGAAGTTGGCCTCAAACATGTGATCTTCCTGACTCTGCCTCCTAAGGTGCTGGGATTACAGGAGTGCACCACCACGCCTGGCTCAATGTATTTTCATAAACTCAGTCTGGGTCCTATGACCCCTGGTCTTTCTTTTAGCTGCTCAAGAATTATTTTCTTTTTAGGTCTTTCCTATAAAATATATTTATTGATAAAAAATTTACATACCATAAGTTCACCTTTTAAAAGTAAACAATTAAGTGGTGCTTGGTGGATTTACAGAGATATATCTAACTCTGTAAATCCATAGCAGACATACCCATCACCTTCCACCCATTTCCTTTCCCCAGCCTCAGTTAAACACTGATCTGCTGTCTTTTCACATTTATCTATTCTATGCATTGTCTATAAGTAACGTCATATAGTACGCATTCTTTTCTGACTGGCTTCTCTCTTTTAGTAGGTTTTTGAGATTGATCCATGCTGTACTGTGTATGAGAAATTTCTTCCTTTTAATTAGTGAATAATACACTATTGTATGTAGAAAAGTTTTTAAAATTCATTTATCATATAATGGACATTTGGGTTGTTTCCACTTTTTAGCTGTTCTGAATAATGCTGCTATGCACATCTGTATACAAGTTTTTGTAGGACATGTTTCATTTCTCCCATGTAGATGCATAAGACTGGAATTACTAGTTCATGCCACATATAACATTTGAGACACCACCAAACTCTCTTCCAAAATGGCCAAACTATTTTACATTCCCACAGTGATGTGTCAGAATTTCAATTTCTCAGCATCCTTGACAACATTTTCAGTTTCTCGGGATTCCTGCCTGTTTCCTTTATTATAGCCACTCTACTGGGTACGAAGCGCTATTGTGTGGTTCCAATTACCATTTTCCTAATGACTAATGATGTTGAGCTCTTTTTATGGGATAATTAGCTGTTAAATATCTTCTTTGGAGAAATAGCTATTCAAATCCTTTTTACATTTAAAAAACTTGATTGTCTTTTTGTTGTTGACTTTTAAGAGTTCTTTTTATATTCTAACTACAAGACCCTTAACAGAGTGATTATTTCTAAGTATTTTCTCCCATTGTGTTTGTTTTCTTTTTACTTTCTTGGTGCTGTTCTTTAGAGTACAAATTTTTTTTTTTTAAATATCGGTGGAGTTTGATTTATCAATTATTTAAATTGATTAAATTAAAATTGTTTTTTAATTTAAAATATTTAAATGACAAATAAAAAATATTTTTTTTCCAAGTTGTATAGTGAGATGTTCTGACATGCGTACTTTTATATGATTACCACGGTCAGTAAAATTAATTAACATGTCACTCACCACCCATAGTTTCCATCGTGCATGTGTGCCTTTGTGTGAATTTGTGTTGGGGGAGGTGAGAACAATTAAAATTTGCTTTCTTCAAATTTTAAATAATACAATATTATTAACTATAGTCATCATGCTGTACACTAGATCCCTTGTACACTGTTCATGAAAATGTAAACAGGTATAGCCATTATGCAAAACAGTATTGTTTTCTCAAAAAAATAAAATTAGAACTATCATATGACTGAACAATCCCACCAATGGGTATACATCCAAAGGAAATAAAATTAGTATCCCAAAGAGATACCTATATTCCCTGGCTCATTCCAGAGTTATTCACAATAGCCTAGATATGTATAAAACCTAAGCATCCGTCAATGGACAAAGAAAATTTGGTATGTATACCCAATGGGATATTATTCAGCAGTAAAATACAGGAATTCCACCATTTGTCACAACATGTATAAAACCAGAAGACATTATGGTACGTGAAATGAGTTAGACATAGAAAGATAAATACCATGTGATCTCACTTAAACATGTGAAATCTAAGAAAGTGAATTCATGGAAGCATAGAGTGGAATTGTGGTTGCCAACACAGGTGGTGGTGGGCTAATGGGGAAACATTAGTCAGAGGGGGAAAACTTTCAATTATAAGATTATTTTAGCCAGCTTTTTCATTACTATAACCACAAGATATGACAAGAATAACTGTAGAGGAGAAAGAATTTATTTGGGGCTCACAGTTTCAGAAGTCTCGGTCCATAAGCAGCCAACTCCATTGTTTTGGGCCCAAGTTGAAGTAGAACACCCTGGTGGAAGTGTGTGGAGGAAGAAAGCATCTCAGAACATGACAATTAGGAATCAGAGGGGGAGACTGCTCCACTCACCAGAGACAAAACACGTACTTCAGTGGCATGCCTCCAGTGACCCATTTGCTCCACCCACTCCCCAGCTGCCTACAGTTACCATCAACTTAATCTATTCAATGATGCACTCACTAGGTTAAGATTCTCATAACCCAATCACTATTCCTCTCAACTTTCTTGCATTGTCTCACATAAGAGCTTTTGGGGGACACTGTGTATTCAAGTTTATTGAAGACTAATACATCTTGGGGATCTAGTGCATAGAACGATGACTATAGTTAATAATATTGTATTGTTTACCAATCTTTTATCTCTTGAGCTCTAGGTATCATATCTAAAAAGTCATGGACTAACCCAAGATGGGGAAGATGACTCCTATGTTTTCTTCTAACACTTTTCTAGTGCATTCAACACTCAAGTCTTGCATTCATGTATAACAATCCACTTTGACTTAATGCTAATGCATGATGTGAGGCAGATGTCTAAATTAACTCATTCATAAGTAGGTATCTTGCTGTACCTACATGAATTTTTGGAAACTCTTTTGACCCCCTTGAGTGTCTTGAGATATTGTTTAAAACCATTTAATCATAAATCTTACAGGTATATTAGAGGGTTTTTTTAATGCCACTTTTCACTAATTTTAATGTATTTAATGTATTTGGGGCATTTTTTCTTTTCATTGGAAACAGTGCTCTACTATTATATATCTCTTTTTAAAAAAATCTTAGATTTCTTTACATTCAAAGCCTAAGGATTCTTTTGACTAATTTTGACTTTGTTATGATGTGTTAGCGAGTTTTCCATAGCTGTGATATAATACCTATAATAACTTAAAAGAAGAAAGGTTTAGTTTGGATTGTAGTTTGAGAATCTCAGACCTTGGATGGTTTGTTTGCCCATTGCTTTTGGGCCTGTGGCAAGGCAGTGCACTATGGCAGAAAATGTGTGGTAGAGCAAACTTGCTTATCTCTTGGAGGCTGGGAAGCAAAGAAAGAGAGAGGAGAAGCCAATATTCCAGTAGCCTCTTAAAGGGCACACCACCATGGGCCTTTTTTTCCTCTAGGGTTCACCTGCTAAAGTTTCTACCACTTCCCAATAGGACACAGGCTGAGTACCAAACCTTAACACATGAGCTCTATTTTTTCTTTTCTTCTTTTCTTTTCTTTTCTTTTTTTCTTTTACATTTTCTTTTTTTTTTTTTTTTCTTTTTTTTTTTTTGGCACTGGGAATTGAACCTAGGGGTGCTTTCCCACTGAGCTACTTCCCCAGTCTTTTTTATTTATTTATTTATTTTGAGACAGGTTCTCACTAAGTTGCTTAGGGCCTTGCTAAGTTGCTGAGGCCGGCACTGAACTTGCCCTGATCCTTCTACCTCAGCCTCCCAAGTCACTGGGATTACAGTTGTATACTGCTGGACCTGGTGCAAACACATGAGATTAATGGAAACATTCAAGATACAAAAATGTTTTTCATTTCAAAACCCTCAAGATCATGATTTGTTCTGATCTTATAATTGTTATTAAATAAAATTTAAAGATATATCCACAAGTTTTTGACAAGTAGAGGGCATCACATGATTTATCACAATTCTATCACTCATTATGGCATTCTTTTTTAAATTAATTTTTTATTTGTTTTAATTGGTTATACATGTAATACGATGCATTTTTATACATTGTACACAAATGGAGCGTAACTTCTCAATCCTCTGGCTATACATGGTGCTGAGTCACACCAGTAGTGTAATCATACACATACATAGGATAATAATGTATGTTTCATTCTACTATCCTTCCCATCCCCAATGCCCACCCTCCCTTCACTCCCCTCTGCACAATAAAAGTTCATTCTTACCTACCCCGCCCCCCCACTATGGGTTAGCATCTGCTTATCAGAGAAAACATTTGGCTTTTGGGTTTTTTTGGGATTATCTTATTTGATGTAGCATGATATTCTCTAGTTCCATTCATTTACCTTCAAATGCCATAATTTTATTCTTTTTTAAGGCTGAGTAATATTCCTTTGGGTATATGAACCACATTTTCTTTATCCATTCATCTGTTGAAGGGCACCTAGGTTGGTTCCATAGTTTAGCTACTGTGAATGGGATAGATTCAAACTATAAAGCTGCTTCTCCGTAAAGGAAACAATCAATAACATGAAGAGAGAGCCTATAGAATGGGAGAAAATCTTTACCACATGCACCTCAAATAGAGCACTAATCTCCAGGCTTTATAAAGAACTCAAAAACTAACACCAAGAAAAACAAATAACCCAATCAATAAATGGGCTAAGGAACTGAACAGACACGTCACAGAAGAAGATATACAATCAATCAATAAATATATGAAAAAATGTTCAACATCTCTAGCCATTAGAGAAATGCAAATCAAAACTACTATAAGATTTCATCTCATTCCAATCAGAATGGCAATTATTAAGAATTCAAGCATCAATAAATGTTGGTGAGGATGTGGGGAAACAGGTACACTCACACATTGCTGGTGGGAAAGCAAAATGGTGCAACCATTATGGAAAGCAGTACGGAGATTCCTCAGAAAACTTGGAATGGAACCACCGATTGACCCAGTTATCCTGCTCCTCGGTTCATACCCAAAGCACTTAAAATCAGCATACTACAGTGGTGCAGCCACATTAATGTCTATAGCAGCTCAATTCACCATGGCTAAAATATGGAACCAACCTAGATGCCCTTCAACAGATGAATGAATAAAGAAAATGTGGTGCATTCATTTTTAATGCATATTTTTAATGCCAGGAACTTTTTATTTTTATACTATAGTCTCTTTGCTGTGTGTGTATGTATGTGTGTGGATAGTAGATGGGCACCATACCTTTTTTTTTTAATGTGGTGCTGAGAGTTGAGCCCAGTGTCTCACATGTGCTAGGCAAGTGTTCTACCACTGTGCCACAACCCAGCTTGTGTCTTTTTTTAAGGTATTTACATGACAACAATGAATCTAAATTAGAGTTCAAATCCAACCATGTGTAAATGCAAATAATTTAATGGAAGAACATGCAATAGCTAATCATCACTGTAGACAGTAACAATTTGTATTGGACCTCATGGCTAGAGAGTACATTTTGTCTTTGGTTATTAGATGCCAAGATGTCAACATTTCCAAGTTATTAATGTGTTAAAAACAAAAAGTGTGACTTAAAAGTACAATAATCTTTATTCAAATCTCAAAGTGGTTCATGGACCATATTTTTCTCCCTTTGCAAAATAACACACCTGGATAGCTAGTCTTTAGCAGTTCTCTGTATTCTAAGATGCTGCTGCTCTCCTTTGAAAGTTCTTGTACCTTCTGGTTTAACTCATTCTAGCCATTTGGTAGAGTCCTTTAGTGATGTTAAAGACCACAGTAGACTCATCCCATCCACATTTGGCTTATTTCCACTTTTCCATATTTATCTCATTTTCCATCTCTGGATCATTCTCCTCCTTAATGGAAGAGAAAAGCAAAATAGAATGTGGAGTTTAGATTTTTGTCTCCTTCAAAACTACCATTGTCCTTGGGCAGAAGGCCTACTTTTCCTTTGCTGTCATGCTTTAAAAAATGACTTAAAGCAAGTATTTTCCTTTTCTCCTTTACTTTCTGCTATCAACGTTTTTACAATGGACTTCCTGACATAAATTTAATAATACTGCTCTGTCTCCTTGCACTTATCCTCGCAAGAGAAATGACACGTGCACTGCTGTCTGTGGTGGCCAGCATATCAGCAGCTATTGCTGTGGTCATGGTCAGATTTGTTGTCACCATGGTTGCCGCTGTTAACTCTTCTCTTGCTCTTTTTGGAATCAGCTCCTTTAAAATTGGAATCAGCTCCTTTAAAATCTGAAATCTTGATGACACTGCAAAGCCTTTATTTTTTAAAATACAAACCCCTAACAAATGAAAAACCTCTTGACTCAACCATCATCACTAATGCCTCACTGTAAATTGCTTGTCTGTGTTCCCATAAGAAAACCAGATTTCTAATAGTCTTTGAAAGAGAAATGCTATATTTTCAGCAAACAGGAGGAACAAATTAAAAATTGGCTCCTGTTCCTAAAGCTCTAAGTGGGTGCACCCTATTGCTTTCAAAAGATTTTATGTAAGATATTCAGACTGGAAAACTGATCTCACAGGTGTGCACACTGGGTCTACTTATGCTTTGACAAACCGGGTGGGGGAAGGGAGGGGCAAGGGTGGTCCTGCCAAATTTCAGTGCCTGGTCCAAACTGGAGGGTCACAGGAAACAAACAAACTCAAAGCAATAAAGCTATAACTAAAGAATCTACTCCCCAAATTATTTACTTCTTCCTCTTCCCTCCCCCAGATTTTCCTTTTGTTCCTGAGCATCTGGGGAGGCATCTTCAAGTTAAAAATACTAGTTCATGGCCACTTTGGTAATGCATGTAAATTTCTGGATTGTATGATTAATCATTCTGAAAATATCAATAACAATAGTAATTATCTATATTCAACTAAAGGTGACCTTAAGGTAAGGCTAACAACTTTCTCCTTCATGGTCCCCCTGAAAGTGTGCACATGACTATCCGGCTACACAACATTCACAGTGTGTGTGTGTGTGTGTTGTTTCTACAGTACCCACCTTCTGCTACTAGAGAGTAGCTTCATGAGATGGCAGTCACACTGCAGGAACCTGAGGCATCCCAACAAATAGTTGCTGAATTATTCCATAAATAATTAAATTACATATTTAACAGTGTGGTATGCCTGTGTAGCATGTAGTCAATACTAATTTTTAATATAAGAAAATAAAACAATGCTTTGCTCTAAAAAGATTGAATATTTCACTACTCAGAATGGAGACACTGTCGCAGATAAAGCTTCTCCCCTTTATTTTTTCTATTCCATCATCATGACACCCAGGCAAGTGCTGGTAACCCTGCTCATCAGAGTCTGTCTGCTACATACACTATGGCAAACATCTGAAAATTTTTAAATTAAGACAGATGGAAGAACTATGGTCAGCCTGCAATTAATTTGCAATTCATAGAACAATAATTAGGGGTTGGTAGAAGAATGTGTCAAATAGCTCACCAACATTCAACGACTGCCTGACTTAAAGAAATACTAATGACTTTCTAAATCTAGCAGATAATTTTCATAAATCAATCTAAATCTGAACCACTCATTTATTATTCTGCATTTATTTTAGCACATTTCTTAGTAAATCAAGAAAGAATAAAAGAGAAATATGAATTTAAATACAGAAAATTCTTTGCACATAGTAGACATTTAAAAAATGATATAGGTTGTATTTTTATAATAAACATTTTTATTAAACAAAAATAAAATATGTATAGAAGTACATAAATCATAACAAATATAATAGATTCTTTCCAAAGTTAACCCAACCAAATAATTATCACCCAGAACATTGCAAGCATCCCTCACTGTGTCCCTACCCAATCACTATCACAGAATTTCTGAGTGAAAGTTAATATATATTTAACTGCAATAGTTAAACCATTTTCCAAAATGTTTATATCAGTTGACAGTTCCCACCAGTGGTGTGTGAGAATCTCCATGGGATCTCCAACTCTTGATAAGATCTGCCAATTTTATTATACCCATTTAAGTGAATGTGTAGTAGTATTGCATTGTGATTTTATTTTTCTTTTCCTTGATGATTAATGGTGCTGACTACTTTTTGTCTGTTGGTGATTTTCATAGTAGTCACATAACAGAGAAAACAGGTTTTGGAAAAATATTTAAGGCAGCAAACTTGAATTGAGCACTAAAAGGTATTTGGATCCCTGCCCTATCGTTCCCCGCAGTATTCATCAGCAAAACTAGCTTTGGGATTGCAGCTTAGGTCCAAAGACAAGTAAATAGGCAGAAAGACCAAACACAGCACTTAGGAACAGACATTATACACACACAGGCACATACAAACCTCCAAAAGGAGATGAATACCTTATACAAGAGAAAGCACACATTGTATAATCTTTATATTCTCTTGAGAGGTTGAAACATGTGTGGTCCTTGAAAAAGAAGTTAAATGAATTATGGAATAGATCAAAGAAGAGATAATAAAACACCATGAGAAGATCAACAAATAGTTAAAACTAGGAAAGAAATGGAAAGGAGAAAGAAAATCATAACAGAGATCAAAGTCACTTTAGAAACAATTGTAAGGGAACTCTACCAGGAAAAAAACAAAACCAAAAATGAATGATCTCAAGGTTCTTAGTTGGTTTGATTTCTTTTTCCACCTTTTAGTTTCATGTTTATATATACACACATATACCCATATATACGTATGTACATAAATATGTGTATAGAAAGTTTTATGTGTGTATAAATGCACATATCTATATACATAAATAATAAAACTATATATACAATTATGTGTAAAACATATGCTAGTCTTATATGTGTGTGCATAATATGTATGGATTTTCCAGGATTTTTAGCTCTTTTTCGTATCCATAGGAAGACATATGCCTATCATACTACCAGGATTTGAAATCTGTAGGTTGTATTTTGGCCAGAACTTTTATGGATGCTCAATACATTTCTCTTCCTGAATGAACATGAGGATGTTCACAAAGTGAGCATCTATTGGCCTCCCTTTTCCATATTTCTATCCAAAGGCAAGCTCCTGAGGTTGCGGGGTTTGGCTAGGGTACATCTTTATAGGTACATTTGCTTATACTCCCTCTAACTTTCAATTGGTTTTGGTTAATAGGAATTCTAATCGCACATGGAAGGAAGGCAAGAAGAAGGGCATCAGGAAGGTAGCCTCTGGTTTTCTTCCTTTGGAGTCATGTGGGACCTGCTATGTCCTCCAGTGAAGGTCACTATCCCTCTTAAAACAGGTTGCTTAAAAAAAATTAAATTTGTTCTTTTAGATATACATGGCAGTAGAGTGCATTTTGACATATTATACATAAATGGAGTATTACTTATTCTAATTAGGATCCCATTCTTGCAGCTATACATGATGTGGAGTTTAACTGGCTGTGTATTAATATTTTAACATAGTAAAGTTATGTCCAATTCATCCTAAAGTCTTTCCTATTCTTATCCCCCGACACTTCCCTTCATTCCCCTTTGTCTAATCAAATGAACTTCTATTCTACCCTTATTATGTGTAGCATCCCCATATCAGAGAAAACATTCAGCCTTTGGTTTTTGGGTTTTGGGGACTGACTTATTTCACTAAGCATGATAGTCTCCACTTCCATCCATTTACCAGCAAATGCCATAGTTTCATTCTTCTTTATGGCTGAATAATATTCCACTGTGTGTATATGCACACACACACACACACACACACACATATTTGTATGTGCATATATATGTATATATATGACATTTTATCTATCCATTCATCTATTGGAGGGCACCTAGGTTGGTTCCATAGCTTGGATATTGTGAATTGAGCTACTATAAACATCACTGTGATCACTGTGGTTACATCACAATAGTATGCTGATTTTAATTGCTTTGGGCATATGCCAATGAGTGGAATAACTGGGTCAAATGGTGGTTTCCCTCCAAGTTTTTTAAGAAATATCCGTACTGCTTCAAAGTGGTTGTACCAATTTGCAATCCCACCAGCAATGTATGAGGACACCTTTCCCCACACATTCTCGACAACATTTATTGCTACTTGAATTCTTGATAATTGTCATTCTGACTGGAGTGAAATGGAATCTTAGTGTAGTTTTAATTTGCATTTCTCTAATTGCTAGAGATGCTGAACATTTTTTTGTATGTTTGTTGACCATTCATATTTCTTCTGTGAAGTGCCTGTTCAGTTCCTTTGCCCATTTATTGATTCAGTTATTTAGGTTATTTGGTGTTAAGTTTTTTTATTTCTTTGTATGTCCTGGAGATTAATGCTCTATTCAAGGTGCTGGGTAGCAAAGATTTTCTCCCATTCTGTAGGCTGTCTCTTCACACTCTTGATTGTTTCCTTTGCTGTGAAGAAGCTTTTCCGTTTGATACCATCCATTTTTTGATTCTTGATTTTACTTCTTGCACTTTTAGGAGTCTTGTTAGAAAAATTGATGGAAAGTTGGGCCTACATTTTCTTCTAGTAGGCACAGGATACTCTGATCTAATGCCTAGGTCCACTTTAAGTTGAGTTTTGTGCAGAGTGAGAGATGGGGGTTCAATTTCATTCTGCTACATGCGGATTTCTAGTTTCCCAGAATCATTTGTTGAAGAGGATGTTTATTCTGTATGTTTATGGCACCTTTGTCTACTATGAGTTAACTATATTTATGTGGATTTGTCATGAAGACATGACAAACTTCTAGAGACATATGACCTACCCCAATTGAATCAGGAGGACACAGAAAATTTAAACAGATCCCTTTATGACAATGAAATTGAAGATGCCAAAATATTAAGACAAATTTAAAAAAATTTAAAAAAGAATATACCATTGTGTTCCTATAATAAAATACCTCTTAAAAAAAGCCTACCAGCCAAGAAGAGTCCAGGATCAGATGGATTCTCAGTCAACTTCTACCAGACCTTCAAATAAGAACACCAATACTCCTCAAATTATTCCATGAAATACAAAAGGAGGGAAACTTTCCAAACTCATTGTATGATGCTAATATCACCCTGACACCAAAACCAGGCAGACATATCAAGGAAAGAAAACTTCAGATCAGTATCCCTGGTGAATATCTATGCAAAAATTCTGGCAAATCTCATATAAAAACATATTAAAAAGATAGTGCACCATGATCAAGTGGATTCATCTCAGGGATGCAAAGTTGCTTAACATATAGAAAACAATAAACATAATTCATAAGACAACCTCTCAACAGTTTTCTCCTGCAAGTTCCTTCCTGTCTTCAGAGCTAGGAATGGTTATAATCCCACTGTCACAAAATTCAGGCACTGTCCTAGTACTGCCAGGTGCACTTTTCACAATTTTAATCATTGCCTGAGAAAACATGATATTTAACATATCTCCTTAAAATGGTCTTCATTTTATTTATTTGTTCTGTTACATTCAACATCTCCAGGTTTAGCTAGAGGGTTTTCAGTTTATCTCATTTCCATATTCCCCTTGACTGTGCTTCTTAATGTGTGTTAAAATCCTGGTGAACTCATTTTGAGTGGGACATTTTGTGTGCATTCATTCAGGTCCGTAACCACTATCTAGAGTTAATTTTTATAGTATTTTGAGCTTTGATGAAATGAAGTATATCAGAGGTCCAGTCCCACTACCTGCACCATGCCCTTCTCCATATCTCTACACTATAACTTGCTCACATGTTTTTTAGCCTCTTGCCAGGAACTAGAAAGTCCCTTGCTCTTATTTCTTGCAAGGACCTTTCAATCATCTTTATCCCTCATGTACCAAAATGTTGGCTGCCCCACATCAACCCTGCACATATTTTTGCATTGCTTTTCCATTTCTAGTCAAAGAAGATATTTATGTTGTTTTCTTTTTAATCCTTGTTGTTTGTTTCCTGTTCTTTAATCTTTGGAGCAGAGGGCGTACTGTACTTCAAAACCTAAACACCCCAGGTCATCTTGGTTGAAATTTGTTCCATTCTTCAGAACCACAGACTTTCCTTCATCTGTCCTCCATCTCAGTCATCTTCTTCATAATTATTTGAAAGTCTCATTCTTCCCAATAATCACTGACCACAATTCAATAAATATATACCAAAGGTCTCCTAAGAACAAGGCACTGTTCTAGGTGCTGAGGACATAGTCAAGAGTGAGGAAGCTGAGTTCTTATGCTGGTTGACATCATTATGTTTTCATTGCTTCTCTGATGATTTTCACCTCCAGGGTTTTTTTCCTCTTCCATTTTTTTTCTTAAGCTCTTTATTTCTATACACTGTACTCTGATCTCTTCCCTTAGTACTCTATATTTTTGAGCACTTTTAAAATTAAATACCATGCTGTTTTGTTTTTTTAAAAAAACAACTTTTTTTATTCACGTTCTTTAAAATGAGTTTAAACAACATTTGACACATTAAAAGGTATAAAGATTTTTTTTCTGCAGTGCTAGGAATTAAACCCAGGGCCTAGTTCATGCCAGGCAAGTGTTCTATCATAAGCCACATCCCCAGGCAAGAATAAACTATTGAACATACACTTAAGTAGTAGCTAATTTAAGAAATATGATATTCTTAATATAGTTGAAGACTTCTGAACCTACTTACATGACCCTCCCTACTGCTACTAGCTAATTCATTTTTTATCATTCCTGGGCTTATCTTCCTAAGCAGTATATAGCAATGTTATTCATGTTTTAAAGTATCAAAAATTTATCTCTTATTGTATTTATTACTTAGACCTTTTAGGTCTATCTATATTGATAATAGAACTATTTTTTGTATTATCATATCATGAATATGATAATATTCATCTTGTCACCAAAGAGCTTGGTCTGTTAAAATTCATTGTTATTGTTGATTTAGTTATTATTGTGTCTAAATCCTCTTTTGTACTTTTTCTTTGTCCAATTTTTCCTGTGATTTCCTTTCCCCCCAATTTTTCTGCCACCTCCATTTGCTGCTGCTATGCTATTTCTGTTTTTCTTCTTATGTTCATTTTAAAGTTATATGTAATGTTTGAGAGTCCCTGTAACTTCCTCTGTTCTTTAACCAGAGTCAAGTTAATCACTTCACATTCCTCTCATACAATATAAAGACCTTGGTCCCTGAATTCTCATTTCACATTTCATACTTGTTCATGTTCCTATGCTCATTCATAAACTTGTTTTGTAAAAAAATCTTTTTTAGAATTTATCATATTTAAATTTTTCTTTTCCATTTTCCCTCCTTGAATCTGAGTCCTTTCTGGGTTCAAGTTCCTTTTCCTTGAGATACATCATCTAGAAAGGCCTACCAAGTATCCACTAGTAGTCTACTCTCAGTTTTGACTAGTCTGGAAATGACCTATTTTGTTCTGTAGAAAATAATAATAATAATAATAAGAAGAAGAAGAAGAAGAAGAAGAAGAAGAAGAAGAAATTAACACTATTTTCTCTCAGCAGTTTGAACATTTTATTTTACTACACTTCACTTCAGTTGTAATTGAGAGCTCAGTAATCAATATAACTCTCTTTCCTTTACAGATTGTCTTTTCTCTCTGAACACTCAAATTTTTCATTAGCTTGAATATCCTACAGTTTTACAGCAATGTATATAGGTATGGATTCTTTGAATTTATTCTGCTTGGCATCTATCAAGATTCCTAAGTCTTTGGGTTAAAATTTCTCTGGAGTTCTAAAAACTTCTTAACCATTTATTTCTAACATTGGTTCCCATCATTTTCTGTCTTTTTTCTTTTCGAAACTCCAATTAGATATTTTTAGATTTTCTCATTCTATCCCTTTCCATGTTTCTTTAACTCACTTTCATGTTTTCTCTCACTTTTTTCTCCTTTTGATGCACATTCTGTATGATTTTCTCAGAACTACTTTCCAGTTTATTATTTTCATTTCCTTGTATTTAATCTTTATTTTTATTAATTATTTTTTAAATTTTATTTTCATTTCCACAAGTTTTTTTTTAATCTCCCTATTCAGTTTTTATAGTCTGTTGATCTCAGTATTATCTCTTTATACATTAAAAGGTAATCATTTGTCCAAACATGGTGGTACACTCCTATAATCCCAGGACTGAGGCAGGAGGATCACAGGTTTGAGGACAGCTTCAGCAACTTATCAAGACCCTACGTAACTCAGCAAGACCCTATCTTAAAATAAAAAGTAAAAATGGGCTGAGGATGTAGCTCAGTGGTTAAGTGCCCCTGTGTTCAATTCCCAGTATTGCCCCACAAAATCATTTTATGGTTCTTACATGATTTTTCCAAAATTTGAAGTCCTCAGAGGTTTAAGTCTGCTGCTTATTGTTTCTACTGATTCGCGGGCTTGTATTGTGATATATTTGTAATTGGGGTGGTATGATCCTATTTGATGATCTAAAACTGTAGAAATTATGATGATCCTTAGTGGAAGTATTTGTCCAGAGAAGTTTTGGATTGTTTTCCTCAGAGAGCTTGGGAAATTATCAATTTAAGACCATACTTTAATATTCTGTCTTGTGTACCTGGACTGCACATTTAGCACAAATTCAAAGCTCTGAATGTATGTGAAACAAGCCTAGACTCACAAAATACTCATGGTGAGTTTCTTTTTCCACTGAAAATGCAAATTAATTTGTTATTGTCTTTTCCAGAAATGCATGTTTTTTCCATGTCTATCCTAAATTATTCTTTAGTTCCAATCCCCACTTTGCACAAATCTCTGGTCTTGTTTCTATTCTGCATATGGATGTTGACATTTATGAAGCAATATATATTTCTGTGCTAGCACACACTTTTAGAGCTGCCTTTGCACTAGGATAGATTTTTGTTCAATCATCATTTTTGCCTCTCAAGAATTCAGACTCTTTTATTTTTATTTTTTATGTTACTGGGTATTGAACCCAGGGTTCTCTACACTCCACCCTCACCCTCCACCCTTTTTTAAAATTCTGAATCAGGGCCTCACTAAGTTGCAGAGGCTGGCTTTGAACTTGAAATCCTCCAGTCTCAGTCTCCCAAGTCTCTGGGATTACAGGTGTTCATCACCATGCCTGGCAAGAATTCATAGACTCTTATTTTAAATTGATAAGAAATTAGTTTTTATATTGCTGGAAATAAAAAACTGTATTCTTCATTTACCAAAGTTCCTTTTCTGCATTATTTTCATTCACCTTTCATGTAAATAGTCCATTTTTCACATTTACTGACAATCACTCATTTTTTAACACAGCCTGACTTTTGTTGAAGGAGGAGCTTTTGAGATGGGGCATTTGCATCTCTCGGAAAGAAACTCCATGAAGATGGAGATCTTTCTTCTCCCCTGCTTTGTTGCAAACAGAGAATATTGATTCTGACACAAAGTAGGTTTTCAATTCAATTTTTTTGAATGAATGTGTAGACAACTCCATAGTCCAGGTCTGTTTCTTGAACACCTGTCATTGGGTCTGATTTTTCCTCTTATATGGATCGCTATTTCTCTACTTCAAGTTTGTTAATTGAAATTCCAGGGTTCTTCACCTGAAAATCTCCTCTGTATCAGACTGTTTTACTCCTTGCCCTACCATTAGCCTAGGGTAGAAGGCTACCTCCCTGGCCATTCTGAGCTACTTGAACTAGGTGTCCACAAGGGACAGTCTTATTTCTAGATTTGCCCACAGTTTGGAGAACCAATCCCTTTAATTAAAGGATCAATGGGTGGACCTTGCAGAACTGTAACACTGATGTTGAAGGAAATTTGTATACTGATTGATGTGTGGGCAGTCAGCTTCCTCCTATTTTCATTGGTACAGAATTCTTAGTATTTGGAAGGTTTACTTTATAACTTGTGGTTTGAGGTTGTGGCTACTTCCTTCTAATATAGAAAACGGAGATTGTTCCCTTCTAATTTTTACTAATTTGTTATTTTCGGTTGGATTTGTGAAGGAGTGTCAGCTGTAAGCCATGCTTCCTTCCTCTTCTGGAGTCAACCCGCTAGGGGCACCTCCCTTACCCCACCCCCAGCTGCCCCTTCTCTCATCTTAGTCAATTTCTCATTCTAGAAAGCACTGCACCTTTTAAAAATCATTTTGGCATCAGGCTCAGCCCTTTTCTCCACAACCACTTTTGATCCCCCACTGTATGAGGGTTTTTAACTTTAAACTGGGATCAAGAAAAGCCTTGGTGCTTTTTCCCTGTAATTTATGTTTCATCACATGATATTTCAGTGTCTGAGCTCTGGGACTAGTTAACAAAAGTGAATCTGTGATTATAGCAATGCCTCGTGGACAGCCAGATTGCCCGGATGTCTACATTGAATTCCTTTATGCTATTGATCTACAATCTGTTTCCAAGTGGTAACAGATTTGAAACAATATATAATTTCATAAATTTCTTGGGTGACCAATAATGTAGCAAGATGGAAAGTTGGGCTGGGTAAACCATCCGTATCAATAGAAACAAGCACAAACCACAGAGGGATCAAACTTATTACCTTTGTTGCACTATCACTGTATTTCTACCTGATTCTGCCAATCCACAGATTAAATTTACTATTCCTTAAGCAGTGTGCCATTAATATTCAATGTATTTGTGTTTCCACCTACCAACCATAGGTATAATATTTTCAGTAACAAAATATTTGTAACATATTTAAGTTCCTTTTAAAGGCAATGGAAATGTCAGTATTGTTTTCCACAATATCTACTTTCGCCTCCCTTATTTGTTAGCCTAGCATGTAGATGAACTAACAAATGAAATAGGAAAGAATTAAACATGAATATTTTGCCCCCTCTGCTTTTCCTAAATTGTGACAAGTCTGTTTTTTTTTAACCTCCCTTTAGCTTTTATCTGATACCAATGTAATACCGTCTTTAAATCAAAGTCCAGAAGGTTTTATGTGTTTTTACGTTTTATCAATTTTTCCCTTCTGGGGAAACAAAGAGGAACAAATCTTTAATATCTTTTCCAGATGTAAATAGTAGCTTGTACAGGATCAGGACAGTTGAAAGTCTCTGAAATCTTTGATGGCATTACCTATAATTTGAAGTAGAATTTTCTTCCTTTCCCTTCATTATCTGGAAATTATGCCACTAGTGTATACTGAATATGCAATTAGCAATTAGTTCTGCTTTAATGCTTGTTTTGCAAGATGCAAATTTGTTTCAAAGTCATTAATACATTAGGAAATAATTTGAGGATAACACCATTTTGTCTTTGTGAATTTTTTTAAGAAACCGTAGGTGAACACAGAAAATTGCATATAACTCCAAAATAAGATACATCGGAACACATACACACACACACATACACACATTCACACAAACCTCAGTTCTCAAACATCTACCAGCTATCTCAGTTCACTCTATGTATTAAAATCTACGTTTGGTGGGCTGGGGCTATAACTCAGTGGCAGAGCACTTGCCTAGCACATGCAAAGTACTGGGTTCAATCCTCAGCAGTACCACATAAAAATAAATAAATAAAATAAAAGTATTCTTTTAAACAAATCTCTACCTGGTATTTAAACTTTCCATTCTGTTTCAGACATCCCTGCTTCTTCCACTAGACAGTTACTTGTCAGCTGCCATGCTGGCAATGCTTACAGCCACAAGCAAACTTCAGGCCTTTTCAAGGTACAGTGTAATAGTGAAGTAGTTATGTATTTTTTTTAACTATTTAACGTGTACAACTGTACTACTGGTTTTATAAGGTTCTTTTTTTCTTCCATCCTATTGACAAAATTTTTGAGTATGGTGCTCCTAATCCCATTTTTTCCTAGAGTTTTCTTTAATTTGTTCTAATTAGTAATACATACAGTAGAATGCACTTTGACACCTCATACATAAATGGAGTATAACTTCTTATTTTTCTGGTTGTACATGATGTAGAGTTACACTGGTCATATAGTTATATATGCACATGGGGTAATAATGTCTGATTCATTCTACTATCCTTTCTATTCTCAAACCCCCTACCCTCCCTAAACTCCCCTCTGCCTAATCCAAAGTACCTCTATTTTTCCCTAGCCACCCCCACCTTATGGTTAATTAGCATACGCATTATCAGAGAAAACACATTTGGTCTTTGGTTTTATGGGTTTCCTAGAGTTTTAAAGTTGCACTTCTAGGGCTGGGGGTGTGGCTCAGTGGTGGGGACACACACACACACACACACATATTGTACTTTATTTTACACACACACACACAAATTGTACTTTATTTTACACACACACACAAATTATACTTTTATTTTGAGATAATTACAGATTCACATACAGTTTTAAGAAATTACATAGATTCAGTTTATCCTTTCCCCAATTAGATCCCCTGATGATAGTATCTGGCAAAACTATAATCGGATATTACAACCAGGAATTGGGTATGGAGATGGTCAGGATGCTGAACAATTCCATCCCCACAGGGGTCTCTCCTGTTGTTATTTTATATTCACACTCACTTCGCTCTTGATCCCCTTTCTTGTCTCTAACTCCTGAAAACTTCTGATCTCTTCTCAGTTTCTCTAGTCTTGCCTTTTCAAGAATACTACATAAGTGAGATCTTTAAATTTTGTCAATAGGATGGAAGTGAGATCTTTAATATGTAATGTTTTGAACAAATTATTTTGTCACTTAGCATAATTCCCTAGGAATTCATTAGAGTTCTAACATCTATCAATAATTTCTTTCCTTTTGTTGCTGCATAATATCCACTGTGTGTGTTATTGCAGTTTGTTCAGTCATTCAGGATTGGAGGACACTTAAATTGTTCCCAACTTTGGACTGTTACATATGAAGCAGTCATAAACATCCATGTACAGATTTCTGCAAATGTAAGTATTAATTTCTCTGGGATAAATGTCCATGATTTTAATTACTGGACCTTATGGAAATTGAGTGCTTCATTTCTGGAGTTGCTGAACTGTTCTCCAGTGTGCCTATACCATTTTACATTCCCAATAGCAATGTATGAGTGACCCAGTATCTCCACAGCTTCATCAGCAACTCATGCTGACTTTCTTTTCTATATTAGTCATTCTGATAGATATGTGTATCTTATTGCAATAGCATGTGCAATATCCCAGGTGAATTTAATTTGCATTTCCCCTGTGGCTAATGTTGAACTTTTTTCATGTGCTTATTTGCCATCTGTATAACCTCTGTTCCAAAATGTCTCTTCATGTCTCTTTTTTTTCTATTTAAATAAATTTTAATGTACATGTTTAAGGAATACACATAATGACGTTATGGAATACATACAGATAGTAAATCTATCAGTGAAACAAATTAACATATCATCTAACATAGTTACACATTCAAGAGCATCAGGAATCCATGATACTCACATATTATCTTAAATCCTCACATTGTACATTAGGTCTCTAGACTCTACATATCTACAACTTTGTATCCTCTTAGCTACATTTCTCCATTTTCTCCCTCCTCCCCTGTCCCGGGTGATCACAATTTTGTTCTCTATCTCTGTATATTTGAATTTTTTCAGATTGCCAATATGAGTGAGATCATTCAGTATTTTTTTTCTCTGTGCCTCTCTTATTTCACTTAGCATAATAATGTCCTCCAGGCTCACCCAAGTGATAGCAAATGGCAAGGCCTCATTCTCTTTAGGGCTGAATAATATTCTGTTATAAATATGTACCATAGTTTCTATTTTCCATTCATCCACTCATAGGTGGTTTCCATATCTTAGCTTGTGAATAATAGTGCCATGAATGTGCGAGTGCAGATATCTTTACAAAGTGCTGATTTTATTTCCTTTGAGTATATGTACAGAAGAGGGATTCCTTTAGTCTTAAAGACTGTGTTCAATTTGAATCAGATAAGCTGTCTGGATTCTACAGAAGCAGAAATTGGAAGAACAAAATTTCTTTCCCCTTCCACTTAAAGATTAGGTGATGTTATTGCTATTAATCATTCAGTTTATTAGGCAGTCATGCTTCTACTCACTTTTCATGAAGCATGTTTTGGAGAAGTCTTGAGGAACATGGAAAGGATTCTATACAATCTAAATAGAATTGCAACTGAGTGGCATCAATTCAGGCAGGACAGATCATAATCTGAGCATTATGAATGTGTAGAGGCAAGCATTTTATAGCCCATTGGTGGGAATGTAAATTGGTACAGTCATATGGAAAACAGCATGCATATTTCTAAATAAATCAAACTATGGTTTAACTATGCAATCCCTCTTCATGTCTCTTGCTCGTTTTCTAATTGGATTTGTCTGCTCCATTTTCAGAGTTCTTTATATATTCTAGATACTATTACCTTCTCAGATATGTGGTTTGCAAGACTTTTTTCCCAGTTCATCACTGTTCTTTTCATGTTTTTAACAAGGTATTCACAGATGAAAAATTTTCCATTTGGGAGAAGTTCAGCTTATCAATTTTTTTTAATGCTTCGTGTGTTGGTATCTACTGCCTGATTGTCCATAGCATGGTAGTTCTTAGGCATGCACATGCCATATCTAGCTTAATTAATTGTACTTTGGAGAAATTGAAATAGAAACTATTAAGGCAGCAAACCCATTATCTACAAATAAATTATCAAGGGTTCAATAAAATTATGAAAACCCTGCAAGTTTGAAAACTGATTTTTCTGCTTCCTTACTGCATTAAGTTCACTGGGGGCTGGCAATTAGCTGGCTAATTTGACAGTATTGATGAAACTCCGAGAAAAGACGCTTGCAAGTTGAAATGTGAAGATTCTTTCTGTTCACAGCACCATACTATATTTAGCTACTAGTCCCAATAAGTAGTGGGAAAATATCTATCAATGAGTTTCAGTACTCTTGTTAAAAGATCTTTTTATCTTACAGCTTTTCAATTTAGCAAGACCTTCACTGCAACAAAACACTGAATGTTTGCCAGTCAGCCCCTCAGGAAAGATACCATTTTGGCTCTGAGAACCATTATGAAAATTTGACCTTTTTACCTTTTCCTGATCAGGCCTTTCCCAGATGCAAATTTAATGGTTTAAACGTTGAATACTATCAGCCTCATAAAGCATGAAACCTGTCTGGTCAAAGTAGCCACCATAATTCAACTGGGGAGGCTGCCACCATGCAGTGGGCTCCAGCCGGGTGCCTGCCAGAGGAGCCATCAAATCAGTCCTGCTCTTTCTTCAGCTTTCAAGGGTACTGAGAGTTGACCTCAAGTTATGTCCTTCATGTAGAGGAAAAGGAGGGAGGAAAATAAATTATTACATAAAACAAAGACTATATTATGTGGTACATATGTTATGGTTTACCCCATTTCATCCTCTGAACAAGAGATTGTCTGCCTTCAACTTTTCCAGGCTTTTAAAATCCCTTTTTATAGTCTGTGCAGTCAACTTAATGAGGACCATTTGAGGAGCATAAGAGAAATGATGTCATTTGGGCTCTCTCTCCTCCCTCTCCCTCTCTAACTGCAGGATATGATCTACCCTGAATGGGACAAAACTACACACACAGTCCCAGAATTGTTAGAGTGAGTGAAAGCTTTGATTTGCTTCAGAACACCAAGTACTTACACATTTTACCAAATAATTCCTGCCCCCTCTACCATCCAAGACTATTCTTTTGCATTTATCCCAAATTTATTGAGCACCAATGTGCTAAGCATGGAACTAAACATTTCTGTTTTATATGTGCACTCACAACAACTTGCAATGCTAGCTTACACAGTACTGGAAAAAAGTGCTGGACGCGCCTCATTGTATTGCACCCAGTGGAGTGCTGGAGCTGGAGTGGGCTAGATTGTGAAAGCCAATTGTTAGATTTTCAGGAATTCTGTAAGTTCTTATTCAGCATAGCCATTATTAAAATCACATTATATAAATTTGCAGTTAAATAAATTATATGCAAAAAAGATAACTAATACTCAAATTTCATAAATTCCTAATTATTTTACTTCATTTTTCTAGTATCTATGCTCTTGAGATTATTTACAACTATTTCGTCTGGGGGAAATTCTACAAAATTGTGTTCTACTGATCATCTCTTCCTGCTTCCACTTTCACTGATGTTATGTTGGTGGCTTAAACTCAGCACTGATGGGAATATTTATAGCATGGAAGTCAATAAATGCTATAAATCAGGACTTATAACCTCCAGTGAGCTAGAGAGCTGGATGCTGATATTTTACCAGCACACAGTGGCTACACTTTTACATCTCTTATGCATCCTACTACAAATCATATCATACTGACTACAAGTTTTGTGAATAATTATGTATAAAAAGAAATTAACTGTATGAAAAAATCTTCTCTGTGTCTTGAACTCTGGTAGAAATTAGAACCATCTTTAAGTTAAATGCATTCTTTCGTTATTGTAAAATAGGAAATGCACTCAACCTGGGGACTTGATCTATGAGTACCACACAAACACACATCTCAGTAAGGTGTGTGTGGTGGGGGAGTGTCTCAAAAGCAAGGGTTTTGTGAGAAAATGAAAAATCTCATGAGAAATAACATGTCCCAAGGAGAGATAACTGTGACCCACAGGGGTATAGTCCAAGGGCAATGGTATGAGAGAGGAAAGTTTTCGTGAGTATAGCTGGGTGTATATTGTCCTCTAGTTCTCTTTCTTCCACCCCATGTTTGTACCAGAGGCCTGCATAATGAAGCCTCAGGAAGAGAGATGGCAATAGCAGGAGCAAACATGCAACTTCACTTACGTCATTAACTACACAATTTGAGTGCACCAGGTTTTCACCCATGTGATAAGGTAGCATGACTTAGGGTAGAGAATTTTTCTTCAGTTCAGCAGGAGGGTGAACTGGGACTTAGGGAACCCAACACGAAATGCAAATTAAGAAAGTTCACAGCAGCCAGACTAGCCTAACCAGCCAATAGATGGAGTTGACTAGATGTCCCAGAGGACACTGCATCATGACAAGGTGAGGGTTTGGAGATGACAAATATTAAGAAAGCAAATAGTACACCATGACCTAGGAGACCAGCACCTCCATCTAATGCTGGAGAGAAAGGAAGGCTCCACCCAGAGGCCAGGAGGACTGTTTGCATGTACAGAAACAAGCTCTAGGGATTTCTTGAACTAATTGTGAGAGATTTAAGAGGAATCTCCATGTTTTTAAAAATAGGAGCTGAGCCAGGAAATGTTGCCTTGTTGCAGTTCTTCAGAGCTCATTTACTCCCAGGTTGGGTGGACTGAAAGAGAAAGGGCAATAGCCGGAAAAAAAACATGAAATCTCACTAAAGTCATTAGTGAAAGTGCGCTGGGATAAAACCCAGTTTTGTTTCCAGTGGCTTACCTATGTTCTATGATGGGAAGGCATAAAGCCAGAATTAATATCATGAGATTTAAGGGGTTATTCTGTTTTGTCCAATAAAAACTGTAGGACAGAACTAATATCCAGTATAGTTTCAGATACTTTTCTAGTGAGAAGAATTTGGTACCTTCACTCTCTACATGTTCACTATAAAATATGTCTCTTCATGATTGCATGAAACAAAGTGCCAAAAACTGCAGACCCTCTGGTTTTGAGGAACCATTATGAACTGTTTGGGGTTTGGTTCCAGCTCCACCACTCTCTCATAGAGTCACCTCTTTTGAGTCATAAAACGTCTGTATCCCTCAACTCCCATCATCAATGGGAGGGATCTAACACTCTAGGATTCTAAATGTGCCAATCCAAAGGAACACCATGCCCACAAAGAAATGTGTTTCCAATTATTCAAGTGACCAAATAGTCAATCATCACATAATCTTCTTTGGGAGAAATCTTCATAGCAATCTTTGAGAAACGCCTGGCCTAGAGGGCAGTGCTAATGACTCTTTTATGGTTTAGTGTGCCAGGGATTCTTTTCCATTTGCTTCACTGGCACAATGCAGAGAAGAGTACTTCTACAGAAACTTCCCTAATAAACCCTAAGGTATTTCCACAAAGACATTTTGTGACTTTCAGACTGCACTACTATATTTGAAGTGTGTGAGTGTGTGTGTATGTGTGTGTGTGTTTGAGAGAGAGAGAGAGGGAGAGAGAGGAAGATGGATAGATGATAGTTTAGAGAGATTGATCGATCACAGTTCAGGTCTGAATTCTCATAGTGTGCTCTTCCCATTTCGTGATTTAGAGTAAGTCAAGCATAGACTCAGCATAATCCATATCTTTTCAGGATGCTGTGTCCACCAAGCCTACCTTAAAATAAGAAAATAGTCATGCTTAATTGTAGATTATTTTATTATTTAACATAAAAGAGAGAGCCTAGCATGGAAATAATTTTCAGATTAGTTACTATGGAACTGCTGAACCAGGATAAAAGAAGCTCCAGGGAAGCTATTGATGATAATGAGGGCATTTTTCACACATTACTACAAAGTGGAGTAAAGAGTCTGGTGCTTTTCAAATAGCGAAAAGAAACTTGAAACAAAAGCAAAAATTGAAATGTAAATAGCTGGGTACTCTCACTCTCTGACAAGGATTTTAGGTGTGACACATGGGTTGAAGAGTAGCTAAATTTCACCAAAAGATATCCCATTATTTTTACAACATTCTTTATTGATTATTGAATGGAGAGAAAAAGGTTGGCGTGCAAAGAAAAGAGTAACTTTATCTCGAGAAAAACATCAATGCAAAGTCCTCATTTTGATGAAACATTGACTATATACCTAAGTCAGTTACACTAAAAGAAATGTTGCTTTTGATATAGTTCATTTTGCTTAATACTGTGCTACCCACAACCTTTCTGCATAGCCTAGGTTGACATTCACATTTGCCAATGATGTTTGCTGAGAGAAAATCAAATTGTGTGGTACTGCTTGAAATGACAGAGGTAAGGACATTGCTTTCTGGGTCTCAGAGTCCTTATCATGAATTTTATTATTTATATTGAGTAACAGGAAAAATAAACACTGATGCAGGAATCCAGAAAGCTAAGTTTAGCAGTTGTTGGCTGCCAGTGGGCCATGTTCTCAGCAAGCTACCTCACCACTCAGAGTTGAGTTAGATAAAAATCATGATGTCTTCTAGCTTTGCACTTGGATTCTAATAAGGAACCATCAATATTTCATAGATAAATCATGTTTAGGATTCTCACTGAATTAATGCACTTTGGAATGCAATTGTTCTGAGGGAAACTAAAACTAGAGTGACTGCCCCAAATCCCATATCAGGAGTCTTTGAATTGCTAAAATAAATGAGAGATAGGCAATTAATCTAAATGTCATTTTGTTTGTTAGAAGAAAGAAATATTGTTCCACAGCCCTCTGGGGACACCTTAATTTCCCAGGTTAAGTCTTGATTTGAAAAGATAACAGAGTACATAACACAGAATACCAATAGATTATGACGAGGGAAGAAAACTGAAATGGAAATTTATATTGGATTAATTTGCAGTGAACCACAAATGATTTACGCCCATGCTTTCCATTAGGTTGGTCAGTAGACACTTGGCTATTGAACTCTTGAAATGTGGCTCTTGCTGTGAGCTATGCTTATTCCACAGCTTTTTTAACGACTTATGGAAAAAAATGTAAAATAGCTCAATTTTTGTACTGATTGCATGTCAATGTGATTGTATTTTGAATAAAATGTATTTTGTTACCATTAATTTTACTTGTTTCCTTTTACTTTTTAAAAGGTGTCCACTTGAAAATTTAAGACCATATCAGATGTATGTCTCAGATTGTATTTCTACTGGGCAGTGCTGTTGTAGACATCTTACTGGCTTCAATGTACCCTGAAGAATTTGTGTTGCTTATAGCATAACCAAGAAACAAGACTGGGACTGAAGGATAGGACTGAAAGCAGAGGGGACCAGTGAAACTTCACATCATGTACAACCATGAGACTGGGATCCTAATTAGAATAAGTTATACTGCATGTATGTAAAATACGTCAAAATACACTCTACTGTCATGTCTTTATATAGAACAATTTTTTAAAAAATATGCTATTGATACCAAGATAAAGCCTAATTTTTAAAATATTTAATATGAAAACAGTAAAATGGATCTTAATCATTAAAAAAGAAAGTAGAGGGGAGGGAGATTGGGAGGGAAAAAAATCTTAGCATTGTGCCTGGAGCTATATGGATTCATGTCAAAATGTGTACTTGTGTTTGCATCTGTTTGTTTTTAACTGCATTATAAGTCAAGCAATATTGGGTTTGTCTATTGTTTTGTTTTTATTATCTAAGCATCTCTCCCTCATTAGGTTTACTGTTTTTTTAAAAAAATGACACACACTTTGATTGATAGCATCAGTATGAAATATGAACATATCTTTTTCTTTCCTTCTTCCATACTTCCGGAACACAAATAAAACCAAAACTTAGAAAATATACAGGGAACTTGACCAAGAATGATCTTCAGTAACTGACAGGTTCTGATGACTACAGCAGACATTGTGGGTTACTGGACAATTTCCAACCCTCCCAAATGTCAATAGTCAATTTTAGTCAGGCATTCAATCTATTAGATTATTTACATTTTATTTTTGATTGTCTAAATCTATTCACAGAAGACAAAATCCAAATGTTCAATAAATATGATAAAATATTTAATATCAGGGATAGTCATGTACATTTAAATTAATTAGATAAATTTTGAACCTATCTCAAATTATTTTAATGTCTGACAGGAGTGTCAGCAAGGACTCAGAATAGTAGATATTTTCATAAGCACTGCTAGTGGAAATTCCCATTGGCAGAACTTATTAAGAAATTGAGCAATATCTAGTAGAGTTGACACCACGCTTTCCAAGATAACACTTTCTCTTCTGAATATTTACCCTGCACACATGGAGACTAATATTCATGGTCTGAAATAGTCTTGTCAATAAAAGAGTATTTTACACAATACAATACGATATAGGAATTACATTGAATGAACTCGAGTCTTATGGATTAATACTTCTAAATCTTCACAGCACAGCAGTGATTGAAACATAACATTTAAATGTGATATCATTTTTTTCAAAGTCTAAAGGCATGCAAAATAATACATTATTTACAGTTACATCTGATACATATAATAAACCAAATTCAGAAAAACTTTTGGAAAGAAAGGAATTAGGGAAGGATGCATGGAACCTTCAATTTATTTATATGTAATATTTTATCTTCTTCAACAACAGAAAGAGGGTAAATGTGATAAAATGGTCTAAATAGAGACAAACTATAAGCTATTATTTTGCAGAATCACATGTATTCACCATTTATTTATTTAACAAGCAAATCATTTTGAACACCTACTCTATACTCAGTACTAGGGACCCAAAAATAAGATGCTGGTGAGATTCAGAGACAGCACTCAGGGCATAAAACATTATATAGCTGATCCTCCATATCTGCGGGCTTTACATTTGGAGATTCAATCAAGCATGGATGGAAAATACTAGAGTATGAATTACATCTGTACTGAACATATGAAAAATTTTCAGGTCATTATTCCCTAAATAATATAATACAAAAAGAGTTTGTGTATCATTTATGATATATTAGGCATTGTAAATAATCTAGAGATGTTTTAAAGTACACAGGAGGATATGTGTAGGTTACAGGCAAATACTGTGCCATTTTACCTAAGAGATTGAGCATCACATATTTTGGTGGGGAAGGGGGATTCTGGAAATAGTCCTGGCATACTGAGGGAGGACAGTACTTAATCTGGCCTGGGCATTGTGTGGCAAGGACCTAGGGAAGACTTCCTAGTGAAGAGAGTTTCAAGTAATGAGAAAGAGTTAAGAAGGCAAAGGAAACAGAAGTGGGCCTGGATGCTGAAGGAGAGGGAAGGAAGGAGAAACCTCTGCATGACTAGAGATCCAGAGGTGGAAGCAGCCTGATTTCTGGGCAGAAACTATAACCATTTTGGCTTCTGCAACCTGAAATGTGAATAAAGAGATTGGGCTGAAAGTGGGGGTAAGAGGGAACTGGTGAGGAGTGAGGCTTGAGGTTGTGAGGTTCAGGTCTATGTGAGGACTTTTTTCTTCCTTCAATAGGTTCCAGGAGATCAGTGACATATTTCATCAGGGACAGTGCGTGGTCAGACCTAGATTTCATTGCAACAGGATGAGAATTGGCTGGAAAGGGAGAGGAACCAAAGGCAGTCACAGGAGCATAGAGGTAGTTTGAATGACAACCTGAACTACAGCAGTGGCCACATAGGTGGATCAAAAGGGATGGGCTCAAGAAGTGCTTTAGAAGATTCAAAAGAATTGACAAATGAATGAATGTTGGCAGGTGATGACAAGGTGAGAGGAATCAAAAATGACTCCCAAGTTTCTCTCAATAAATCCTTGTCTTTGCAGAGATATTGAGGAAGCCAAATGTAATCATGTGTTGTAGCAAGGTAGCCTCAGGATCAAATCTTATGTCCTCTGAACCACAGCCCTTGCCCTTAGACTGACATCATGCTTTACAAAGGGCTGTCAATACCCCTGGAATCTGTTACTTCTACCTCAATCCTTTCAGCCATGTGAAACTTAATGTGCTGGATAAGACTTCTTTGCCATGAGTTAATAAGGGGCTTGTGGAATGCTCTGAACATAACTGAAATGGTGTTAAGGGAATGAAACCCAAGATATATGGTAAGTGAAGGCCATTAAATATAAAAATCATAGAAGTTTAGTGGAGAAGGACGTTCAAAGTATCCTTTAGCGAATTCTACTTGAAAGTCAATCCTCAAGACCCCTTGGGAGAAATAACGACGACAAACAATTTTAGAAAAAATGTAATAAAATCCTGACAGGCATCAAGCTATCATATAAATAAATTACATGCATTACCAACATGTATGTATGTAGTTTTGTGTGATTCCTTACAAAAGAGAGGGTAGAAATATCAAACTCAAAGAATTTTTAAATGCAATATCCAGATCATATGTGAGCACTTGGCAACTTGCTGTCTTTCAGAGATTTTTAGTTTATTTATGTTAAGTTTGAATGTAAGGTTTGATCATTCTCTCAGAGTTGTGACTAAAAGTTTTACCTTTAGAATCTTTGCCCCATAAAACCCTCCAAACCACTTTCTACCAGAGACATAATATTATACAGAGCAGCCTTGTGTTGATTTTTTTCCAACCATCATATACTTTGGGCCAAGAACCACACACTAGGAAAAGCATAACTCCCCAATGCATCACCAGACTATTATTTTTCAATGTTCTTCATAATATGAAAGAGAAAAATGTCTTCATTGTGACCAAATGCATATGCGAGGTTTCTGAATGGACAAACATCAAGTAAATTCTAACAGGACCAGAGAAACCTAACAGAAGACTTGGAGCAAGCTGATCTGCTCTAATTTGCCTTTCATTTCCCTTTCCTATTCCCCCACAGTAACAGCAATAACAATGGCCTCTTCTGGCTTGAAACTTGAAATATGACCTGTTTTGTCAGTAATGGAGAGACCTGTGAGAATGTGAAGCCACCTGTTGGAGAGAGAGTTCTTAAAACATGAGGTTTCATAAGCTAAAATGATGAGGGAGACTCTAGTCAAAATCAACTGATGAATCTGCAGAAGGTAAAAGGGCAAGGAAGCACTTGAGTATTGGGTACTGTGGAGTTCTCCCTATGAGCTCGCAGCATAATCCTCTGAAAAAAACCTGGACCGAAATACTCATGGTGCTGCTCAGTGTTCAAGCCACTCCAGGCCCTTTTCACCACCTGGTGCTTTTTGCCACCCAATAAAATCACACACTCTGAAGTTATATATTTGCTTTGCCACCTCTTGGTTTGCCTATGCTTGTTTTGAGATAACCCACTAAGAATAACAGGGAGGATGATGAAACATTTGGAGAGCAGAAGTTTTCTCTCCTGTCTCTGGGTGAACTGTTTCTCATGAGCCCCTGTGTTTCAGTGTCTTTGTTTATTTCTTAACAATTGAGCAGCATCTCACCACAGCACCTGTGCAAACAGTAGTGTTTGGCTTGATCCTTCCCAGGAGGTCACAGGACTAGAAAGGCTTCAACAGAGGAAAGCAGATTGTTCCTCAGAGCCCAGGTGAAGTGCTAGGCTGCCACTCGGCCACTGTGGAAGTATATGAAGGGAGGCCCCTGGATACAGGGTCAGAAATCTCTGAGCACAGGAAGCAGTGGGGTGGACACCTCAGACTGGCTTACAACCTCACATCTCTCATCAAGCAAAACACAGGAACAGGGACTCTTGCAACCCATCCTCACAACTGCTAGCTCATCTGTGTAGGCAACTCTTAGATCCTATTTTTAAAATTTAGGTACTAGTATGAGAAATGGCAGAAATTAGATAAATATTATATGTAATAACAAAGCCATATCTTCCCTATGTACTGCAACTAGGAAGCCCGAGCATCCATCACACAGGCTTAAGAAATATTATGAATGACTGAGGCTCTACTTTTTGTCACCTATTTATCAAGTGCCCTGACTTTTCCCTGGGTATCTATACAGCCCCTAAGTAGCCCAGGGCTCTGTGCCAGCTCTGTGCCAGCACCATGTTGGCTCAGATTCATATATAGATTGAAACACTGGAGTAGGCCAGACACAGCTGCTCTGCATTGGACTTTCACTTTCGGGTGCCTCTTTGGCAAGTTTCATTTATCAATTGTCTCATTTCTCAGCTCTTTGCTCTTTATTCTGTATTAATACTCTGTATTTTAAAGTACAAGCTGATTGGGACCAAGTTTATCATTGACAACAGTTGAAAATATGGAGACACTGGCACCGTAGGACCGGCTTTAGTTGTGTCCCTTGAAGAAAGTGACCCCTGGGGGAGGAAGCAGACAGAGGCAGAGCACTTGTGTTCTATCTGCAGAAACCTGATCCTTATGATGTATTTAGAGTATCCTAAATTGACAAAATCAAGCGGCGACAAATTTGATTTGAAGTCAGACTATAATGGGTAAATATCCAGTTTACAGCATTTGCTTTGTTCTTTTCCTTTCACCTTCAGGGACCATCTGCTCTTCCTTGCAGTTGGTATTTTGCCCCATGCCACTGACCTTGATGGCACTCCTCCCAGTCCCCACATCCCCAGAGACCCCATTCATGGACTCCCTAGGTTACGGTTCTCCTCTCTACTCCAAGTCTTGCCGTCATCCTGGAAAGTATCCACAATCATGTGGGTGGCAAAACCATCCACCAACCCACAGAATTTATTTCTCAACTTCCTCAAATCATCCATCTTCCCCTCTACTGCACCCCAGCCACCACCTCGGACACATCAAAGGCACCATGATCTCCTGGGGTTGTTCCATCTAGAAATCTCTGAGCACAGCCTGAGACCCCAGCAACCTTGACCCCTCAGTCCCAGTGTAAGACATTCAGAGCCTCTTTTCTCTCATAACCCTTCTCATAAACTTATTTTCCAAGTCTCCTGGATATTACCTAACTGCCATGTGTGTTCTTAATCCCATATTTTTCTCATCTTTTTCAAAACCGGGACTCTTATCTTTGTTCTGTAATTTCATTTTTTCTCTCTCAACCATTTTATACCACAGATCACATAGTGATATCTTCCACTATCATATATACATACATATGATATGCATACATATATAATATATCATAAACATGTTACATATATGATATCACAGTGATATCTTCCACTATCATATAAACATACATGATATGCAGACATATTATGTCATAAACATGTTATATGTATGCTATCACAGTCATAGTCTCCACTATTGTATGCATATGATATACATGCATATACATCATATACATATATATTACCTGTATGTATATATCTGTGATATATAGCTGTATATATATATGTTCTCCCTTACCCTATGCTTTCTTCTAATTACATCTGCCATTTCTGTCTACCCTACATAGCTAAACTCCTCAAATAATAGCCTACCTGGATTGTCCATATAATGCTGTCACTGAAACAGCTCTGGGAAAAAGTAAATAAAACCTCCAAATTAAGGAAGTATATTCATTTCTTATCTTGCAGAATTTGATAATGCTAACTTTCTTGTTTTCCTAAAGGATGTTTAATAACATCTTTGACCTCCTCCTTCCAGTGCCCTTTACCTATTGTCCTTTTGCTACTCAATTCTTAAATAATAACTTTTCTAGAGGAATAGCAAGAATTCAAGTTGTACCACTTCTTAATTGTGTGAACTGGATGAGTATCTTAAATCACTTTGAGCCTTGAATTTTTTATATTTTTTTCCATTTGTAAAATGGGAAGAATCATGACACCTACCTGGAAAGGCTTTGCAAAGATTAAGTGAATCAGCATGTGGAATGTGCTTAGAATCATTCCTGGCATGTAATAAGTATGCAGTAAATATTACTTGTTGCTGTTATTGCCATTATTATCATGAAATTGGCCCTCTTCCCACCCCAGATTTCAAAGATTGAGGTCTCATTTCTATGACTCCCACAGATATTTCTATCTGATGACTCTTAGTTATGTCAAACACTAACCTTGTTTAATTTCCTCCTAAAAAGGTTACTCTTCCTCTACCAGTGGGAATCTCATTAAAGACACTAGTATCATTTATTCCATCTTTCAACAAATATTGAATATTAAGAATTGTTTAAGAAATTTAAGAATTGTTAATTCTTACTAGGTATCTTTCAGAGCTAGGGATACAGAGATGAAGAATCAGGCCAAGTCCTTGCCCTCAAAGACAACAACCAAGTGAAGACACAGTTGTACTCTCAGAAAGCAATGAGATCTATGAAGAAAGACAGGAAAATACAGGACAGGGTCACTCAGGAAGGGTGGAGGATAGTACTTTTATGGAAAGAGTGGTCAAGGATGTTTTGGAAGACATGATATTTGATCAGAGAGACACTCAAGTCAAGCCATCAACAAGTAAAACAAGTAATTCAATTCTCATATTCTTGTGTTACTGAATGTCCTATGTAAGCAGTCCTCTCTTTCCTTCTCACCATTGTTTCTGCCATTGTCATCTCTTATATCAGTTATTATCAGATTTTTCTAACCAATCTATTTCTAGTCTTGCAATCTTTGTCCTCTCTCTCTGTTTTTTGACTGAGTGGCCTTTCAAAAGTGCATAATGAATCATTCCAAATCTAACTGAAGTCATCATGGGCTCCTCTCCCCTCTCTTTACTTAGGGATGTATGTGAAACCTCTATGAACCTGCCTCTGATCATTTGTCCAATATCTTGCAATCACCCCTACTCAGCCAGGTTTTCTCTCCTGTCTTCCCCACCAAATACTCTTCATTATAGTTTGCCTCCTTAACTTTGTCCATGATATTCCTTTTGACTCTGATGCTCTTTTCACACAAAATCATTTAAACTACTCACAAATTTTCCTATCAGAAACCAATTTTTTAAAAGTCTGCTCTGCCTTATGCATTACGAGCAGAACTGACCTCTCCATATGTGCCTTTTCTGTGAACTTCTTTGCTTCTTTGTCCTCAGCCTGGAGATCTTTAGAGGCAAGACCTGTGTCTAAAACCCAGTGGCCACTGCGGGACCATGAACTATGTTCTCTTTGTTCTCAGAAAACTGTGGAATGAGAGTCTACCTCTCAGTAAGACCAAGGTAATGATTGCACAACCTGGCTTTGCTTCTGGACCCCTGCACATTCTTCCACAACTTTTCTTGCAATGTTAGCCATGCATGACTCTCACATCCCATTCCTGCCACCTGGAAATTCATCTGCCACACCTCACTCAATGCCACACCTTTCTCTGCCCTCTTGAAAGCCTTATGCTATATTGGTGCCAGTATTATTTTCTTAGTAGATGTGCTGCCTCACCTAGGATAAGCAAAATGAAAAATCAAATATTAACTTTAGTTCCACATGCACTTGTTTGAATAATTGCTATTTGAAAGGCATTATGCAAGGAAACTATGCCAGGAAACCAGATATGTTTGTTGCCCTTGAGGCACATAGAGTGAGTGTGGATGGCAAATTCATGTATGCAAGTGGGACAGAGGCAGAACATGAATTCATCAGGAGTTTACAAATTTAGTGAGTTTTTCTTGGGACACCACGCAGGAACTCTGTTGTAATCATTAATTCTATAGTTCACTCCCACCATCAGGATCAGTTTAATTCCCTAGGTGGTGGTGGGAACATCTCAATTTCAAGTGCTGCCCCTTCTCACACCTCTTGATGCCAAATCACTATCCTCATGGATCTTAGAACAAGAATGTCCTGGAGAACCCATACCCCACAGCCCCTGTTGCTGTCATAGCTTGGAGCACACATACCCCACAGCCCCTGTTGCTGTCATAGCTTTGAGCATCTGTGGAATGCTGCTCCTTCACTGCAAATAGCCTGATGTTTCACTTCTCCCATCTTCCACTCTCACCTCTTAGCAGTGAAGAGTAAGTTCTGTGCCTGTGGCCACCAATACTACACACAGTTGTGAATTCATGTACTGAGCTTGACAGAAGTTTTATTCAGACATTCTAAGGGGCTCTGACTTTGATTGATCTTCATTGCTCCTTCACTTCCCAAGGATTCCTGCAGTTATTGCAAGAGATTTAAGAAGAAAATGTGAGCATCTCTGCCACTGATAGAAGCAATAGACTCTAACCTCTGGGGTTCCAAAATCTCTCACGTAGGGATTAATTCTGTCTACTATATTGGTAACTGAAGGGAAGGACCTTACTCCCTAGCAACTAAGGGAGCTGGCACATGGTCATCCTTACCTTGGATTTGACTCATAATCCCAATGGATCTCCACCTACTAACATTCTGGTGGGGATCTTAAAAGTCTGAATATGCTACACTTGCTCCAAATAACTTTAAAAGTAAGTAAGGAAGCAGAGCATCAAAAAAATACTCATTTAATTGGATGGATGGTAAAAGTATAGAATTTCAATTCTTGGGAAATAATCCACAGAAATTTCAGTTTATTTGTAATTTCAGATGAGGAAAGACATGACTTTCTGGTGGAACAAAAAAGAGCAAAACTCTACCAAAAAAAAAAAAAAACCCACAAAAGTCAAAGTAGTCCAATGATCTCCTAGAATGTCTGGGTTTAATGATAACACCATAATTTCCCACCCCTTGGGCAACATATTTTACACTCTACAATGTGTTCCATGGAAAATTCTCTTGGAATCAGTAATCAGATAACTTTGAGAAATTCTGGGTTAAAGATAAATAGATTCTGTTGAAGGAAGACTAACCATAATTTTAATATGCTAGGATACATCATGAATCTCCAAAGTAGCATAATGAAAAGCACCATTTTCCAGGTAAATTGGATCATAGAACCCTTTCTTCAGGGTACATCTCACAAGACCAATACTCCTTAGGGAAATATCTAACCACATCTCAAGCATCTATTTATCCATGCAGATCAGTCTTTAAGAAAAGTCCATATCTTCTTCCTTTTAAGTTTGTGTTACTTTATCAGTATTTTTCCTGACAATGCACATACTGGTCAATTTGGTTTCTTCCTGAAGACTGTAAATCCATAACCAGAGCTCTCAGAATAGCAGCATTCCCATATCCATCTCTTATCTAATGTGGCCTTTAAAAGTGCTAACCCTTTCTCTAGTCCAGATGTCTTTGGAAATATCACATCATTAGAGAGTTAATAGTGATGTCTAGTGTGAATAGCCTGAGACAAGTTTTTAAAAAATAAATTTCAGTAACAGCAACATAATTTAAACAGATACTAATAATAGTTAACATATATTGGGTGTTTGTTTATTCCTTCATTAAATGATCATAGAAACTCTATGAATAGGCAGCATTATCATTCCCAATTTGTAAGTAAACTTAGAGAGGTTATGTAACATGCTGAAGGTCACACAAATAGAAAGTGGAAAAGCTGTGATTTAAATCTTATTCCAAAATTAACTCTTACTCACTAGGCGGTACTGTCCTGTCATGAGAGCTAATGAAGTTTGTAGCAATATATCTAAAAGTATGCAGCTGATAGTACCATCCCAGTTATCTGGATCTCTGCCACATAGGTGTGGATGGATAGTGTCAAATATCCTGGCACTGGGAATTGTCTCGATATGAACTTTCTTCTTAAAGTTGTCTTAAGAAAGTTAGCAATAAGAGGACATGAGTCAATAGTAGTGCCTTTTGAAAGATATCATAAATGAGTGAACATGTGTTGGGCTTTTAGGACATTCTTTGTCCCTATAAACTCTCCCAAGGTATATCTGAAGTGCTACCATTAGCAATTTCTTCAGCTGGATTAAGGCATTGTATATTATTAAAATTAAAGAATCTTGCAATATTTAACACATTTATATCATTATTATATTAAGCTATAACATATTATTCTGTCTATAATAGGTAATGTATAAGAGCAACAATCTCACTTAGTGTCTAACATATACCAGAAATTTTATCAGAAACTCTATGCACATTATCTCTTTCCTTTGTTCAACAGCTCTATTCAACAGTTTTTATTACCTCCTATTGAAAAATGAAGAGACTGAGGCTTGAGGGAGGTGAAGTAACTTGCCCATTTTTCACAAACTGTAAATGGAGAACGATGATTTGAGAAGGAGGTTCCTCAATTTCCATTCTTGTACATGCTTATCAATAGTAATATTTCAAAATGGATTCATTAGGTTCCTTCCAAACCAATCAGTTAGCTGGGTACTTTTTAAAACAATAGACTAGGTTTTTTCACAGGTCTATGATGCAGAAGAGGACATGCCAAGCATGCTGATAATCAGGTCTGCTCCATCACAAAGGATGAATGAAAGCTAGAAGATGCATAATATGAAACAGAAGGCAGCAATTAGAAGCTCAGAACTAGCTCAGTACTAGATTGTCACAGAGTAACATATATGATCTTAAAATACAGAGCGATGAAGGAAAAAAAAGAATGTTAACAAGTACTATAGCTTTTTTGTTCTAATTAGTTGTACATGACAGTAGAATGCATTTATACATTTTGATAGATCATACATAAATAGAGTGTAAAAATTTTAAATCATTAGCACAAAAATACTGCATATTTTTATGGATACAGGCAAATTCAACTATGTGCATCAGTGGTTGACTATGCAAGAAGATAAAGAAGATGGAGTAGGAGGCAAAAGGAGAAAGGAGGAAGAGAAAGGGGAAGAAATTTGGGTGTGGCGATGCACTTCTGTAATTCTAGCTACTCTGGAGGCTGAGGCAGGAAGATCTCAGGCTAATGGAACTTAGCCTGGGAAACTTGGCCAGACGCCGTCTCAAAATTTTTAAATGTTGGGAGTGGGGCTCTGGGGATGAACTTTAATGGTAAAGCACTTGCTTCTGCATGAAGCCCTGGGTTCAACTGATAATGTACCCTGTACTGAATAATAGAATTCATTCAACTTTCAGAGCCTCATATCCCAAAAATTTTAAAGGAAAGAAAAAAGGAAGCACCATTTTCCAATCAGTGCTTGAGGAACTGAAGACAAAAGTCACCCTCACAAAAAACGTTCCCCCAGGATAAAAGGTGGAAGACTTGACTAATGAACTAGGAAAGAGAAAATGAGTGGCAAGATTGGGATGCATTCAATCTGAAGTTGAAGTCTTTGCAAGATTCTAGCAAAAAGTTGAGACACTTTAAATTTAGAATTCAGTGCAATGTATGTGCAACTCTGACGGCACAATGAAGCACCGTGGAGCTTTTAGGACACACACACCTCCCGGCACAGGCCTGCAGAGTCACAACATGGCATTCTGAAAAGAACCATCTTTCTGGAATCTTTTTGTCAGTTTGTTTTCTGGCCACATAAACTTAAGAGCCAAGAAATTCAGAATTCAGAAAAGTAAAACAGCTGTACAAGCAGAATAAATACACTTTATTATCCCAAAGAACTCAGTCAGAGAGAAGCTGCAGGAAAGGTGAGGGAGTGGTTCTTGCACACCCATGAGGAGCAACCCAGAGGGTGTTCTGAGCTACTCCAGTCACTGTAGACACAGGCACAATGAGTGGCTTGCCAAAAGCAAAGAGTGTGGGGAGACCCCCAGCTCGTAGTTCCCTCATCCCCAACCCCTGGGATAGGGCTGAACAAGGCAGGGTGACATGATGCTTATTAAGTCAATCCTGGAGGAGAGAGGCTGAGTCCAATCACATGTTCTCATCCAATACCCTGAACTGAGTAGTCCCATGTTTAGCATTTGGCAGGGCTCAGAACTCATTGTGCCAAGCTTTCTTCTCTTTAATTGCTAAACCCATGTTTATTTGAAAGCAGAGTTAATCCATGTATTTCTGATTACCCATCAAAACTCATCAAAATGAGGCCCTGAAAGAAACCCGTTTGATGTTCAAAAATTAATCTGAAGCCATCACTCTTATGAACAGGAAGCTGGACTTTGCCAAAAACAAACTGTTCCAAATTTTGAAAGACTTCAGTTTGGTCTGATACTTTATAAGATATTTGAACCTCTTTTCTGTAGACTTGGCTGAAACTCCATCTCTCTCTGTGTTTTTTTAAAATCCACACTCCATGTGTTTCGTTATTTTGAGTGTGATGCTGAATTTTGTCATATGGAATGAGAATACTGCTAAAAATTATACCATGTAAGTAGTAGCAATAAAAACATGTTACTCCCTTCATATGCCAAGCCATGGTTTCTACATTCAAGATAGATAACTTTTTTGTTTAGTAGTTTTTTACTTTTCTTACTGAATACAATTTTTTCATCATGGTTATGGCTATCAACTAGTCAATCAACAAATATGAATATAACAGAATGTTGAACTTGTGGCATATGTTAGCAATTGAAGAAAAACTGATTAACTTCGATTTGTCTCTTACTTATATATGCTCGCACATTACATATGTACATTTATTTCTGGACCTCAGTCATGATTTTTTAATATACAAAAATCTAATTTTATGATTTTAGCCACTGAGACTCAACTTCTAAATTGTGATCCAGCCATTAATTTTGTAAAATATTGCTATAAGCAAGTGAGACATCAGCCACACATTAAAATTGTTCTTACACATAACATCTCACAAAATTCTATAGAAAATATACAGAATGGATTCAGCATATTTACATGATAGGTTTGGAAATATGAAATTTTGTATAAAAATCTTGCAAGATTGACAACATCCATAAATACAATAATAAATACGTTATTGTTCTTTCCTCATTAAAAATGTTACATCAAAAGCTCTGAGCATAGTAACCCATTTGTTTTTTAGTGACTATGACCTGTCTCATAGTTTAATTTAATTTAAGAAACACGAGAGTAGACAGAAGATAGCACAGGTGTATGCATTTTCTTTCCTCACAAAATAAATATTTCTTTTAGCTAACTCATCTGTTCCATGGCACAGGAATGAACTTCATTCTCTCTCACATCTGGACATTTTGATCCTGAGGAAAACTGCAACTAACACTGCCACCCAAACTCCCATTTGCACAGAGAACCAACACTCCTATTTGCCTCCTGGTGGTGCCTGTCACTTAACAGTTCCTGCCAATGGGAGAGTCATGAGCTCAGAGGGGCATGAAGGTACCAACTGAATGAGCAGACACCTCCACTCAGTCTCTTTTGAGTGTCTGGTGACCCTCAAGTCCCTCACAGACATGAGGATGTAATTCTGGTGCAGAGAGGATAATAAACTTAAGCAGGACCTTTCTTCTCACAGTCTCATCTCTCATCCAGAAAACATGGCTCCCAATTCACATCAAAACACTTACAGGCATATAAGGGAAGAATTCCAGGAGGTGAGCAAGGCTAAAAAATGCCCACCATCCAGCCATCTGGGGAATGGAATGAAAGAGCAAGAAGTGCCAGTTCACATATCTGTCATGGAAACGAAAGTCCCCTCCAAGTTGAGACCTCAGAGACTCTCAGCCCCTTGTTCACTGTCTGCATCCTTCAGTTTGTTTTGTTTTGTTTTGTTTTGTTTTGTTTTCGGACAAATCTGACAAAGTCATTAATTTTCTTTTTCTTTTTTTTTTAAATAACCTTTTTGGTTTCCAAAGTAACATGTTTCTTATAGAAAATCCTGTGCTTACAGAAAAATCTAAAGAAAATAAAAATAACCCAGAGATAAATGCTGTTAATATCTTAGAGATTTTTCTTCCACCATTTATTTCCCTTACATTTATTTGACAAAATTGGAATTATGCTCTGTAGTGAGCTTGGGCCTCTGCTTTTTCATTTAAACATGATCTGAGCATAACCCTAGACCACTAAGTGGTCTTCAAGCTATGATTTGGGATGACGGCATAGTCATTTACTTTAATGGACCTGTATTGAAAGGTTTGGGGCTGGGTAGGATAATAGACCCTTTCTAATAAGTATCAGTAGTTCTTTGATTTTGTTGTTTTTATTCCATTTTCCATTAGGAGTTTTCTTGTAGTAGGGTAAAGGTGGGAGGACTATGCAAAAGGTTCTTGGAATGATAAAGGAAGTGGACCTGCAGACTCTGGGAGATCACGCTCTCTGAGCCCCATGTATGGGCTCCACACTCCAGACATTGTCTCCAAAGGTAAGCCACCATGAGTGGCACACCCTGTCCATTCCCCTTCCCTAGCTTGTTTCTGAATTTCTGCTGTCTTCTTGGGATATTAGGGAATGACAGGTCATACTGAAGAAATGAAGCACGAGTGAACTCACAAGAAGCACACTGCTGTGGTAGAGATAATGACAAGCATTAATTAAGCTGGTGAGTAAATATGCACCTCAAATGCACCTCAAAATATATATATATTTTTTTTTTTTTGGCGGTGCTGGGGATTGAACCCAGGGCCTTGTGCTTGCGAGACAGGCACTCTACCAACTGAGCTATATCCCAGCCCCTCAAAAAAAATTTTAAAAGGGTTTTTGACTTTTGAAATTGCACACTTAAGATGGCTTCATTGTATTGTATGGAAATTATGTCTCAATGAAGTTAAGAAAGAAGAATAGTAAAAAACAAGTGTTTCTGTACGGAAATGTAGTGACAAGAGGAAGAACATCAGACATTTGCAGGAGACAAAAAGAAGAAGATGAAGATCATACTGGTCAGATTAAACCCAATGTATGCATGCTTAACTGGTAAAACTGTATATTTTAAAAACCCAGAGAAAAATTAATATAACCTTGAGGTAGAGGCTACCTTATGGAAAGTTGGTGCTTATAAAAAGGGAGAGCTTCACAAAGGGTTTTTTATGTTGTATATTTTTTATTTCTTTGTCTGGGCAGCTACATTCTGTGTTATCTGTGAACATGTTCATCCACTATCCTGTATGATGCACTCGAAAGTAAAGAAAAAAATCCAATCAAAAATCCAATCAAATTGCCAGAAATACTCACAAGAATATGGAGCTTATGTTTGAACTGGAGGAGAAAAATTGTTCAGCGGGGAAATATTCAGATGAGTCAGACTCCTGTTTTAAATGCAAAAGAAGGAAAGAGAACTCAAAGGGGGAAATTGGTACTGAGATGGACAGAAGATGCCCCTAATTTGCAGTTACCATCCTTAAATACAAATCTCTTAAGAATGCATAAATTAAACTCCTAGCAAAGGTCTCTAAGAAGCATAAAAGAAAAGAGAAGAAAACAAGACAATGAAGTAAGGACTATTCATTGTGTACGTTGTGTGCGTGCATGCACGTGAATATATTAAAACCAGTGGCTAACACCATTGCTCAATGCAATTCTTTAATTGCAGAGGGCTGGGAAACAAAAAAAAAAATTTGGGTTGCAGTTCTACTAAATTACTCTGTAATATTCTGCAAGTAATTTGATTTTGAAAATAAAAAAGCACTATGGTATAGTAGTTAAGTTTTTGCCTTCATAGCCAGACTACTGAGATCACATCTCACTTTACACTTAAGAATTGCTTGACTCTGGGCAAGATTCTTAATCCGTGTGCCTCAGTTTTTCTACTCTAAAGTAGGAATTAGAGTCCCTACCTTGCAGAATTGTCATAAGGAATAAATGAAATAAGGCATGTTATTCAATTAGCACAGTGCTCATAAGTATTGGCTATTGTTGTTATTCTTTTTACCATTAACTTTTATGAGTCAGCTCTAAAATAAGGGCATTTGACTAAACAACTACTAGAATCCCTTTCCTATTCAAAAATAATGGGATTCCATTCCCATGACTGTGACTTTAAAGTGTTAAATGTCCTTGAGCTGTCAGCGAGCCAAGAGTAATCAGCTAAAATCACATTCAAGTGCAAGGAGTTGAAGAAATATGAGGTGAAAATCATTTCCATTATTCTGAATCCATGATGCCATATTCGCCATGAAAGACCAGAGATGGTAAAAGTTGACCTCCTTCCTCTGCTGACACTTCCAACAAACCAACAAAACTAGTTTTTCAAAATAATCCCTGAGATAATAGCATGCTTGACATTGCCTTCCTCAAGCAGCGTGCCAAATAATTCTTTACAAATGTATTATTCAAGAGAAATATGTAGATACATTTTTAATAAGCCTTAGTTTAATAAAGAGTGTTGTCTTGAATATTGACTTGCTTATATTTGCTGATGACTAACCATCCTGAGGTTTGGGGAATGTCTCATGTAACTGACTGCCATCCCTCAGATGCTGCAATCAGTGCCAAGGTACTCTTTTTTAAAAATTATTTTTTTTATTTTTACAGACTGCATTTTGATTCATTGTACACAAATGGGGTTTATCTTTTCATTTCTATGGTTGTGCACTATGTAGATTCATACCATTTGTGCAATCATACATGTACATACGGCAATGATGTCTGTCTCATTCCACCACTTTTCATACCCTCCCTCATTTCCCTCCATGTAATCTGAACTTCCTCCATTCCCCTCTCACTCCCCATCCCCCACACCCATTATATATCATCATCCACTTGTCAGGGAAAACATTCAGCCTTTGGTTTTGGGGGCTTGGCTTGTTTCACTTAGCATGATATTCTCTAATTCCATCCATTTATCTGCAAATACCATGATATTATTCTTCTTTATGGCTGAATAATATTCCATTGTGTATATATACCAGAGTTTCTTTATCCATTCATCTATTGAAGGGCATCTAGGTTGGTTCCACAGTCTAGCTATTGTGAATTGAGCTGCTATAAACATTGATGTACCTGTGTTACTGTAGTATGCTGATTTTAAGTTCTTTAGGTATAAATCAAGGAGTAAGATAACTTGGTCACAAGGTGAGTCCATTCCAAGTTTTCTGAGGATTCTCCACACTGCTTTCCAGAGTAGCTGCACCAGAGTCAAAGACCAAAATGAAAATGCTTTTCTGTTTCTCAAAAAATACTACTGAATATTTTTATGACAGTTAAGTGTAGCTGATGTCTTATATTCAAACAGCTTATTCAAGAAGACTTCCATCCATCTTTAAGGGTAGTACAGGAACAGATTTGTATATTTACCCTTAGTCACCAGGAGGTCATCAACCTTCAGTCCACTCCTCTCCCAGCTGGTCACATTCAGAACATGCTTGCATCCACCACTCCTTTACATCTCAAACTGGATCTGTGAAGACCATTAACTAATTTTGGGGTTTGTGCCCAATAGACCACTTGTAATTCAGAGTTATTTTTAAAAGTTTACCATGCATATCTGAGTTACTGAAGGTCAAAAACAGAGAATGTGCTAAATTTTGTGAATGCAGTTTATAGTCTTTCGTCACCCTCATAGTAAGTGAGAAAGAGTAGTAAAGATATTTCATGAAATATAGATAATAATAATTAAATTATATATCAAATATGAAACTGTTTCATGAGTATTTGTGTTTCTTTTTATTTTTTAGTTGTTATTTATTTTTTACTTTTTTATTTTTTAAATTTTTTATAACATACATTTATTTTTTTGTGGGGCTGAGGATCAAAACCAGTGCCTCACACATGGTTGGCAAACATTCTACCACTGAGCCACAACCCCAGCCCCACGTTGTTATTTATTGATGTCTTATCTTTTAGCCAAACAAATAGATGGAGGATGGATAGATAAGATAAAGACACACTGATATATAAATAAAATATTTGAAATTTCTATCCATCTTTATATTTTTAAGAAAATGTTATAAAATTTCTTCAATAATACAAATAAGATTTTTCTACATGTAAATACATTTTTTAAATGAGATCATTTCTACTAAGTTACCATTCTTCAGGTAATTTTAAGTTAAATCTTGACCATTATCTCAAACCAAAATAATGTAATTTCACAAACTAAAAGGCTTGTGAAATGTAATATATTTTATGAAAACAATTACTTCAATGAAAGCATTTGTAGAGGGCAATTCAGGGAGGCAGAAATGATACTCTATAGGTGTTGGATGAGCATCCTGAAGATCACAGGGCAGGTGGTTGGCAATTCTTCATAAAGTTTCAAAGGATTCATGTTATTAAAACCTAACAAGATAGATGGGACACATCTGACAAGGGATAATGGGCAGAGAGGGACAATGAGAGCCCTGAAATAAAATCACCATGAGAGGGGAATAAAAGCCAGCCATGTACCCAGTAAGGGGACAAAGAGGACTGGAAGTTCCAGATTCATGCCATACCAGGCCCTAGAACATACTCCAGCACCCAAGAGAAAGCCAGCTTGTACATTGAGGACATTTATTTAATTCAATAAAGAGTTACTTCACTGCCCTGGATGGTATCTTGTCTTGAATCTCTGCTGCCAAGAAAGGATTTGACATCAGCCTCCGTGGGAGCCATTGTAACAGAAAACTCAGTCCCAGGGTCAACACCAGGGTACAGCAGGACACAGTGGTTTCATCAGTGTTAAAAGTGATTCACCCTGGCAGTGGTGTCACAGACCTATAATTCCAGCTACTTGGGAGGCTAAGTCAGGAGGAGCATAAGTTCAAGGCCAGTCTGGGCAAATTAAGACACTGTTTCAAAAAATAAAAAGGGCTGAGGCTGCAGCTCAATGACAGAACACTTGCTGAGCATTGTGAGTCCCTGAATTCAATTCCCAGTACAGTGTGGGGGGTTGGGGGGGGAAGAGGTCCTTCCATGACTATCCCCGTGTGACATGAGAACTACTGGAGCAGCAATTCCAAAGCAATTATCTTGAGTGACATGGTGGAGTATCCCAGCCTCACGGATTTGCTGACCTAGCTGAGGTTGGATTCAGCACCAAGGCAGACTGACTCTTCAGAAGATGTGAGTTAACATCTGGAGAGATTCTCTGATAAACTAGGAGTGGGATGTGGGGAACTGAAACGGAATTCCTAATGAAGTAAGCCTCTGCAAAGCCTATTCCTGTCCCAGATGCAAAAGGGACCACAGTGTTACCCAATATTCAAGGAGGATTTGAGTAAAAAACTTATTTGTGAATTTATAATATTTTTGGCAGTCATATTGTAAATTTATAACATTTTGGGAGTCGATTGGGACAGTTTTCCTGAAACCAATTTTTTTTTTTTTGCTTCCTACATTCAAGCCAATATAAGTAGCACACAATTCTAAGTTCAAAATATGAATACTTGTTTTCATTTGAAGTGAAAATTTAATCACAAAATCTTTCAGATTAAAATACAATAAACTAACAAGATCACATAAATTTTAAGTCTATTTCATATTGTAGAATAGACCTTGTTAGTGCAAAACAATTGGTGAAAATTCACTTCAGTGAATGTGTATCAAATATAATTTTCCATAATGCTGTGCCATAAAATAATGTGAAAGGGAATTGTAGCTGAATTTTATCAGCCACTGTTATGATTCATTATTGTGTGTTCTAGTACCAGTAAGGGCTCCATAAATCATATCCCATTGTGTATTTGACTTTTCACAAGAATGATGTAGAATTTCTTTTTTTTCCTACATATCACTTGTATCTTTGGGCTTTCTTATTTTCAAAACTCCAAATGTACTTTCTTCAAAATGAAGATTATCTTCCTCTTTAGTTTATGAGTTCATTTCTCCCTACCTTTGATTTCTGTTATCAAATGTAATGTCCCACTTTCACATATTTTAGAAAGCTAGGGACTGTCCCTGTATTATTGTCAAGCACACATACATTTTACAGCAAGTCCCAAGTAGTGATGATTGATGACTTGGTAGTGAACATTGTATAGAATGGCAGCTAGCCCACGATGAGTTCGTGTACTGGATTTAAAGATGGAAAGTAGGGAAGAAGGGCTTATTCAGTTCCAGTCCATCAAGTTCATAATAAGCAATTAAATATCTGTAATTAAATCTCCATTTACTCAGCAGACCAGAACAGCACATTCAAATCCAGTCTTAAGGGTAAGTAATAAGCTTTATAAAAACTACATTCATTAATTCTGATAATAAAGAATGTAACAAAAACAATAAAAAATAAATGTGTGCTTAAGAGATCTGGTGGCATTTAAGGTCTAGACAGGCTTAACTGTACTCCAAAATTAATACGCACCTGCAGAAATAAAATAAACAATACTAAAAATTAATATGCATTTATTTCAGTACTGGATAAGCATAGCAATTAATGTGGGCAAGAAAGAGGTTTAAGAATGAAACACCTGTGGGTATTAAAAATGGTAATGTGCCCCTTTAAAATATTTCTGTTGCTAAGAACAATATTGGAGACATGTGAAAGAGGGAGATTTATAATATCATAAAAGTCTGATTGCTGGACTCTAGTAGCATTCTTGAGTCTCAATAATACCCTTATTCTGTAAAAAACAAAATGGATTATACGGCTTTCCATCCAAAATAATAAACACGAAATAAAAAGTTTCTAATTTGAGTGAATGCTGCTGATAAATGATTGTAAGAGTTAACTGTATTAACTTTTATTGGGAGCTTTATGTTTTTAGAAATCTGAATTTAAAACACAGGGTCCAGAAGAAGCAAAAATATGACTCCTGCTTTTCAGAAGCCTGCACTGAACCTAGAGACCCAAGATGTATAAGAAGTCAACAGGAGACAATTCTGTAGAGGCATGCGCACATCCATTCACAGGAGACGTTCCACCATTATTTCACCAGCCCCACAATAATCTTCTGATGTGGGGAGAGAGGAGAGCCATTGCTTTTTTTTAATCTGCATTTTTTTAGGTGACAAAAGAGGCTATGTTGGTTTTTGGTTTGAAAAACCCCAGTTGTGCTATAAAACAATATAATTAAAGAACTAAGTATTTAATAGGGTCAGGTATTAAAACAAACAATTTTATACACAATCTTAGAGTTCACAACAAACATGTAATAGAGGTATGATTATATTCCCATTTTTAAAAAGAGGAAAATAAAAGGACACAGCCAGTAAATGGTAGAGGCAGGACAGGGGATTTGACACAGTGGGTCTGACACAGAGGTCTTGACCTTAACCATTACAGTAGCCCACCCTCTTCCATTTACCTAGTTCTTGAAATTTGGCAGCTTACTTATCCTCCCTGAGCTTCAGTTTCCCCATAGACAACATGCAGACAACAATACCTGTCTCTGAAAATGTGTGAATTAAATTACTTTGTCAAACTTTTTTTTTTTTAATTTTTGGTTCAATGTACACAAATGGAGTACAACTATCATTTTTCTGGTTGTGTACAAAGTAGAATCACACATTTGCATATTCATATATATACATAGTATAATGATGTTTGTCACAATCTTTACCTCTCCTTCCCCAACCCCTCCCCTTACTTTCTTCTATACAATCCTTCCTCCATTCTTCCCCTACCTCCCCCCACCATACGTGTCATCAACTACTTAACAGAGAAATCATTCAGCCTTTTGTTTGTTGGGATTGGCTTATCTCACTTAGCAAGATACTCTCCAACTCCATCCATTTACCTGCAAATGTCATAATTTTATTATTCTTTATGGCTGAATAATATTCCATTGTGCATATATACCATAGTTTCTTGATCCATTCATCTGTTGAAGGGCATCTAGGTTGATTCCATAATCTAGCTATAGTGAATTGGGCTGCTATAAACATCGATGTGGCTGCATCACTATAATATGCAGATTTTAAGTCCTTTGGGTATAGGCCAAGGAGTGGGATAGCTGGGTCAAACGGTGGTTCCATTCCCAGTTTTCTAAAGAAACCTCCATACTGCTTTCCAGAGTGGCTGCACTAATTTGCAACCCCACCAGCAATGTATGAGAGTTCCTTTTTTCCCACATCCTCGCCAACACCTATTGTTGCTTGTATTCTTGATAATAGACATTCTAATTGGGGTGAAATGGTATCTTAGGGTAGTTTTGATCTGCATTTCTCTTATTACTAGAGATAAACTTATGCCCTGGTGAAGACTCCATTAATAGTGGTTTCTTTCTCTCTTTCTCTTAGGATGAATTGCCCATGGCAATGCAGCTAGCCCCTGGCAGGTCAGGCCCAAGACCCCTGCCCTCTGCTTCTGTGCTTTTGGGTTGCTTCAGGACTCCTTTCACAATACTCTGGTGCTATGCAACATCTCAGTAAGTATTTTCCTCTCTTCACAAGCATTTATTGCAGTTCCATTACTCACATGTCCAAAGTTTATGCTATATAATAGTTTGAGCAAGTAGCTGGTGTTCCTCAGCATTCCTAAGGCACTCATTTGAAATGCTTGCTTTTCTGAGAGCTATGGAACAACCGCTGATTATTTCATTTAAAAATATATAGGTAGGTAGATAGATAGATAGATGATAGATAGATAATAGATAGATAAGAATATCAGTGAGACATGCTGACTTAAATAAACCAACGTGTTCTACAAATAATGGAAGTCCTGGGGATTAGTTATAAACTCAGATTTTAAAACCATACTAGAAGTACACTATTAAGCCATAAGGCAACCAGCTGACAGTGTTATTTCTTAAGAAGCAGGAAACTTCAATTGACTTGACTTATTCATTGAGGTCTATTCTTCCTTGGATATTTCTTACTATGCTTTCACAAGCTCTTTGTATTTTCTATGATATGAAACAAATTGTTTAAGAAAGTGTAATTTATATGCTAAGGCTATACAAGAGCACAAAGATAGTCAAGCTCTCCATCAGGTGTTAACCTACTAGCTAGGCCCAGTGGCTAACAGACATTAAGAGGCAGTGAGTTATGTTTTGAAATCCATGAGTTGAATCTTAATGTTTGAAAAACAGATAATTCAGGATCTTAATAATTACTGGTAAGAATAATCACTTGTAATCACAATAATCACTGGCAAATAATCTTAATAACAATAATATTGCATGCTGACAATTCTTCCAGCTCCAGCAAAACTACAAATCATCCTCCTTGGCTGAGGAACAATAGAATCCAAGAGGTAAGAACTCACAGTGGATCTGTGAATTATTCATGAGATCATACATGTCATCCGCATCTGTACGTTTAAAAAAAACTCACTAGAGTGTAACAGCACATTAGTAATGCAAATTACAGAAGTGCAGACTTTATTCTGGCTTAGTGATGATTTTCATAATTCAGTCCAACAAGCATCCTTACTAGCAGAGAAATGCCTGCTTTTTATTCTTTAAAGTTACTAGGATTTGCTTTCCGTGGCTAGGTCAATAATCAGGTCATCTTTATTTCACTTAGTGCTTATTTACTCATTTTTATCAGCTTCTAATGCATATCAGCAACATTGATTAAATCACACTCATAATTTCTCTGAGATGTAGAATGAGGTTGTATCATTTGTGCATTTAAAATATATGAATTTAATATTATATACACAAACAAGCAAAATTATGTTTAAAAATGCCTGAAAAAAAATACATGAAAGAAATAGTAAAGGATAAAGCACATACTGTTAGAATGTTACATGGAGAAATTTTGTCCCATACCTGCAATATTTTTTGTCTGAAATTGTGTAAAAATTAAAATTAAAAGGAAAAAACATGCTTTGCAAGTCAGGCTATCATCCCACTAAATGAGTATAGGCCATGGGGTGAGAGAAGACAGGACATGAAATCTTCAGTCAGCCACAGTTAACATGTTCCTCATTAGTACTGAGGGTGAATATACAGTTTTAAAATATATATTTTTGGTGAAAAACTGTTCTAAGAATTTTGCATATGCATTTTTATTGTATATTATATATTATGTATTTATATATACAAATCATTAAATGGGGTCTGGAAGCCCCTGTACACTATAGTTCCAGGGTCATTTAAGGTTTTCAAGGGTGATTTTGGCTGTATGTGATTTTTGCCTTACATCTAACTTCAGATTATATTCTTAAGTAAGGTGTGACTCCACTGAATTCTCACAGGATAAAGAAAAGCTACATGAATTAGTGCCTCCCCATTTTGTGTTTTACTTTCCCACTTTCTCTGCTCTTTGCCTCCTATTTAGCACTTCTGCCATCACTAGAAGATTCTACCCTTAAAGGGTCCTTTATGTCCCTCCCTGGTCATCAAATGGAAGCATCAAATAAACATAGTGTGTGCTATATGTTCCCAGAGTATTTTCATCTGGGGAGAGATAATGTCTGGGGAAGTAACAAACAAAAGGAAATTTCTGAGCAGAGGATGTTCCTGTAGCTCTGTCATTATTAGTTATACAGAGACATTTATTCCATTTCCTTCTTGTTCATTTCAACCTCTGGCATCACTGAGTTCAAGTTACTTTTATCCTGATATGCCAAGTACTAGAGGTACACCATGCACATTATGACACAAAACAGATTTGGCCAAGGAAACTTTTACATTGTATATCAGAGTATACATCTTTTAGGATTTTCATTGTCGTAACTATTGTTGTTTAGACTTTGAAATAAATGTGAAATGTAGTCAAAAGAGCCTAGGACTAAGAGTTGGAAGAACTAATACAAGTTCCACATTACTCAAGTTACAAAATCTCTCTGCATTTCATTTTCACAAAAGGCATGAAGCTCACCCATGTCTTAATAATTACTCCTGATCACACCAATACTTCATGATAATATTAATAATAACATACCCTTCCTAGGTCACAGGTTTGCAGTTGAAGACCAAAAAAGATAATGTTTATAAAAGTGCTTTATCATCTCTAGAGTATGAAGTAAACATGAAGCAAGAGACTACTTGTCATGGTTAATTTTGTGTCAATTTGACCTGGCCAACAAACATTAAACATTATTCTGGTTGTGTCTAAGAGGGTGTTTCTGGATGAAATTAGAATTCAGATCTGCAGACCAAGTAAAGCAGATTGCCCTCACCAATCTGGATCAGCTTCATTCAGTTTGTTGAAGGACTGAACAGAATCAAAGACTGAATAAGGAAGTATTTTTAGCACACATACTTCCCCAGCACGGCCCCTATCTGGCTTCAGACTCTGACTCAGTCAGGAACTTACTCCATCAGCTCTCCTGGTTCTCAGGCCTTCAAACTCAAACTTGGAATTACATCACTGTGGACTATAGATGTCAGGATTTCTCAGCTTCCATAATCACACATGCCAATTTTCTTATAATAAATCTCTTTATGCATATACTACTGATTCTGCCTCTCTGGAGAATCTTGACTAGTACTGTAACTATGAAAAAATGTGGATTCTCCATGTCTGTTATTTGGGTGATTTATAAGCATGTCTACCAGGCAGTTGTGGCAATCAACCAATTTCATAACAATATCTATGCCTAATGATTGATCTGAAAAGCCTATACTACTCTTTATCACATCCTAAAACCATGGAAAGGTCTGAGCAGTTCGAGGTAGGATCGAACTTCCCCGTCAGAACAACACTGAGCAGGTTCCTGGGACAGTCCACCCTCATTCAGCTTGTCTTCTTGATCCCTACACTACTGCACAGTCACGCAGAAGGGAAGGACTGATATTTCATAATATAAAACATGAGAAATTAGCTGGACTGCATTAGGTATAAATTGAAATTACAAATTCAGTTAACCTCACTTTGACAATTTCTCATGAATTTTCTGTTTCTTTTAGAAAGATTTCTGTATGTTCTTCATCATTACCATGTTCTTGTAGTAACACTTATTTTTCAATAATATAATAACACCCATATGCCATTCACTATTTTCACAGGATCTTGTTATTGTTGTTCTCCTTAAATCTTAACTAAAGTAAGTATTTAAGGCACTATGTGCCTGGAGGATAAATAAGGACATGCCACCTGGGGCATGGTCCCCATCATTGATAATGAAACAATGCCACAATTTTATTCACTTGTAGGATTCTATTTCTATAATGCTTTTTGTCAAGTACAATGCATTAGATTCTCACTTGAGGGGAAAAAAAGGTCTAGGTTAGTCTGCCCTCTAGCGTAGCTTACTTGTTCCTTAAGTCTGGAGAAATGTGTCCTAGAAGCTGATTGTGTGATTCTGTCAGGATGGCAAGCTGCCATCGTTGCCAGCACCACATTTCACAGCTCCCTCCTTCTTGGGAGAGACAGGCTTTTCTAGCATTAGGTCATATTTCTAACCCAGTTTGGAGAAGAAATACATAGGAGCCACACCCTCCTGAAAATATAACTGCTTGAAGACAGTGCTACGTGTATATCCTTGACCTTTATTTCGCCATTTGCTCCCTTTTGAGAAGAATAGGGATAAAAATAAATAAAAGAAGGGATTTCTGAGATCAGAAATGAGAGCTTTACAAAGGATTTCTGAAATGGAGTCTGGGAACTGTTATTCATGTGAGCTGATCTCTTTGGAACAGCCAGGCCTGTCCACATAACAAGGCACCCCTCCTCCTCCTGAAAGTGAGCTTACTGCAGCACGGAGCTCATGCTGGACCCCAGAGGCCGTGTGAGCAGGGAAGAAGCATCTTTAAGGTCCTGTTTTATATCTTCACTCAAGATCTCCTTTAAAGTTAGAAACTAAAGTGCCTTGGGGGATAGTTTTTTTTAAAAACCTGTAGTTTATGCTCAACTATATCAATTGTCATTTGTTCTTTTGCAAAAAAAGTCTACTTCTTACAAGTGGTGTGCTTGAGTAGGCCTGAAAGTGCTCCTGTTACAGATCCATTCCAAATATATTTCAAACAAATAAATACAATGTTAAATTACCTTCTAGATTTGTTTCAGGACCGTATGGATATGTTTACCTGGAAAATTCAACTTTTTTTTTTATCATAATCTCTCCTGTATTTCCCAGTTCTTTCCACCTCCTTTGTCCTCATTGCAAAGCAATTTGACAAAGGAGTGATAGCCCTTTGTTTCTAGGAAACTTCAACCACTGATGATTTTAGTAAACACCAGGCACTAACTTTCACAAATAAAAAGAAATAAAACAAACATCTCTTTTTATCCACCATAGATTATATGTAAATTACATGCTTCTGTGTGTGTGTGTGCGTGCGCGCACATGCGAATATACACCATTGTAACTCTGTAAAACAAAAGAACATCCTCCTATTTCTACTTCTGTCAAAGCCAACAGTCCACTTGGGCTAGGCAGAGTGATCCAAGGGCACAATAGTCCTGAGGGAACATTGTCATAGGTTACTGACTGATGGTTGGCTTAGTGGTTTCCTTAAACCACCCACCTGGGTTCCTTCACGGTTGAAGTGTAAATACAACTTTGATCTATTTCCTAATTGTGCTTCCATGACAGTAATGTGACCACACATGTACACAAGCTTTCAGGCTCTAACAGTACTTATTAAAATGAACGGAAAGGAATTTAAAAGCAAAGGCAATATAAACTAATAGACAGACCTAGTTTCTAACTGTAGTCCTATTGCCAACCAGACTGTCAACTTGAGCATGTCACTTTACAGTTCTGGAGACTTCTTTTCCTCACCTGTGATAGGTATGGGCTGGACTTAGATTCAGTCAGAGGTCTGAATTTTTATCTCTGAACTGCCTATTTTAACCACATCTGTGCCTTTATGGGCACATCTGTGTTTGAGTATATTTTAGACTCAAAATGTAACAGATCTAAGTTTGCCAATCCAGGGACAGTGTTACCCAAATACCATGTTTTGACTGACTCTGGTTCCCAGTCTAATCCACACCCGTGGCGTGTTTGCCATTTGCTGCATTGATTTTCCAGCTTGTTTTCTTTGCTCAAGTCTCTGAGAGACATTAGGGTTTTAATCATTGTCAAAAAGAAAAAATGAAAGATTGCAAACTTCTGATTAGTGTTTTGCACTTTTTTCATAAAATTTCACAGAGTGCATACAACTCACTTTTCCCTATCAGCATTTCCCCTTTCTCCTTTAGTTTGCTGATAGGTGATTTTTGAGCCATTTTTGGAAATCTGAAACCTGTTAGAGATTGCAGATGCCAAGATCTGCATGACTGCTATAGTTTTGGCAGTCTTCTCTTTTAAGACAACAAAGCAAATAAGTAGAAATCTGCTTTTCTCTAACTCTAGTCTTTCCAAAAGGAAAAAAAAAAATGTCTTTGTGGATGGAGGACATTTAATAAGATTTTTAGCCTTCTTGGTTTAGACTGGTTTTGTCCTTAGCTTTTATTCAACATAGCATTTTGGCTTTTTTGTCTTAAAAACTACAAGTCTATTCCTGTTATCAGCTTCCACTAACTGCATAGTTTTGTAATCTCTTTAATGTCTGTGATTCTCTTTAATAAAACTCATAATCTAAGTGCCAAAGGTTGCCAGCAATAAAATATGTTTCTGCCAATAAGAACAACTATTTGACTCATTTGAACCCTAACCATGGCCAAACCCCTACATCTTCATGTCATTTAAGTCAACTTCTAAAGAGGCAAAGCAAAAGCAAAACAAAACAACAAAACAAAACTGACCAAAGATGTACATCTAAATCAGCATAGGGTTGGAAAGAAAGAGACATCAGGCTTTAGACTTGGGGAAGTATATGTTTGGAGGCCTTCGAGATTAGGTAGGATTTTAATGAAGAGAAATGAGAGAGGCAAAAGTGGGTTAGCAATATGAAAAGCCAATGTGAAGAGACAAGAAAGGGACAAACACGTTAAAGAAAAGCCAGGATTTCAGTTTTATGGTGTGTGGTAGTGTGTGGTAACACCATATGCTGAGAGATGGAGTTGGAAAGGTGGCTTGTAGTCACATTGAATAGGATGAAAAAAGAGGTCTGTGGCTTGTTGGTGAACAATGGAGAGAGTCAATGAAAGTTTAAAATAAAGGAGTAACTCCAAAACATACAGAGGAATTAAGTAGATGTGTTCAAGGAGGAAGATGGGACCAGAGAGTACAACACAACTGGTTAGAAGAATTATTGTAATGGGATGAGGGAGAGGGAATAAGGCAATGAAGATGAAAATAAAGGAACAGAAATATGAGGCTTTAGCTTTTCTTGCATGTGAGGAACGATTGGCAATTTTTTTTGGAGTGGGGCAGGGCCCTTCTATAAATAAACAACCTGATTTATAATGAAGCAAGAATGTTCTGAAGAGTTCACAGATTCATGAAATATACCTATTAATTGAAAATTTAGGACAATGGTTGGAGAATAAGTACATATAAATTTGTTTATTGTCTTGTCAGTGCATGTGACTTCTCAGCACCATTCTCAGATCTGAATCTTGTACAATCCCACGAAAGCAATACGCTGACCAGCAGGACTATGGTATCTTTTCCAAGGTGACCTCATGCACAATTCCAGAGTGTTCAGGAACCACCTCTTTTTATCATCACATGCACTGTGTCTAATTTCTTATTTCCCACCACAAGAAAAGGTAATGATGCTGTTAACATAATGCCATGACTCTTCAGAATCTATTTGTACTGAAAACAACAGTCCCCTTTTGCTACCGGTTTCCTCGTATCATATGTTTAACGCTGCTACATCATTATTTAAGATGCTTAGCCATCCACTGTGTTTCCTGAGAACAGCAGAGTCCAATGACTCTCAAATATTGTCACAATCCTTTATTGATGGTGCCCATCTCAAGCAGCTTGTTGGAAAGATGAACAAGAACTTGTGTTCTGGTCACTTTCAGTTTGCTATTTGGAAATTTATAGTGTAAACATAGAATGATTCATCTTCCTACCTTATCTTCTCTTGAATTCTTTGGTTTGTAGTCATCATATTCCTAGAATGTGATTTATTTCAACCTGGTTTTGATGCCAATTATAGCAGGAAAGACAGGTAAGTGGTCCAGGAAGAGAAAAAGTTGTCTCATTCTTGCCACAAATTTATGTCCTTCATCTGTCCTGGCTGAAGACTGACTCAGGAAAACATAACATCTGCACATCCATCCAAAACAAGAGAGGATACCTTTAAGATGTGCCTATTTGCATTATGAACCAGTAGTCTTACAAGCTCGTAGATGTATTAGGTGTGGCCACCCCAGATCTCTGACTTGGGCACCAAGTCTATAGATGGCTAAAGTGACCATGCTGTCTTCCAGCAATGGAAGGACACATAGAGCAAAGATTGCCAGCCCCCATTCCTACTGTAACACCAATAATCAGAACATGGGTGGGTAAAAGCCAATCCATGGCTCACACACATGATTGGTAATGGACCAGAGCCCAGAATTCATCCTGTGTATCCCACAAGTGGGAGTTACTCCAAATCAATTTGACAGCACCATTCTTAGAGCGCATCTTGTACAAACCCATGAAAGCAATGTGCTGACCAGCAGGAGTATGGTATCTTTTCCAAGGTGACCTCAGGCACAATTCCAGCAGTTCCTTGGAGCCTGTGTTGACCGATGCAAATAATAAGAGTCAGAGATTTTCCTGAAGTGACAGATAGCAGTTACTACATGGGCTTTGAATACCATTTATGGCCCCAGACAACTCCAGATACTAGTAGGAAACTTGGAAAAGATTGAGGAAGGCATTCCAAAGTACAGACACCCTGAGCTGTGGGACTCAGGGCAGTGATTCCACGGGCCTAGGGCTAAGGGCAGCACTTTGAGGGACTTGCAGAATGACAGTAGGAACTGACGCATGCACACAGTGGAGAAAGGCATAGAACATAGCATTGAAGTTCTGCGCTTGAGGACTAAAGTATGCAGTGGCATTCATCAGGAGCTTCAGTTTCCCTCTTTAGAGTGTGCTAGGCATCCACCTCTGAGACCTTGCAACAAAATGAAGGAGAACAAATATGACTGTGGCAAGTTACTTAACTTCTCTGTCTCAATTTTTACCTGCAAAATGGGAATAATATAGCTTTCCATGTTTGTGAAGAGTACCTAGTTAATATTTGACAGTGACTTGGAACAGTGCCTAGCAGAGTGCTATTTAAGTGATTGTTAAATATATGATGTCTTACTTTTCCAGAACCCTCCTTCACACATAAACAATGCAAACCAAGTTGCTGAGGAATCGCACAGATTACTGAAACATGAGAGCCTCAACATACAACTACCCTATCCTTCTAGGGAGGACAAAGGGGAATAGGATTTTATCCTGCCTGCAGTACTAGTCCCCATGTATATTTGTACGTCCTACAACTAATCATTTATCTGAGAATCAAGCTTGAACACACACTACCACTTGCCTTCAAAGACCCTCAGTTGTAACAACCCAAATCTAGAGACTGGATACACAGTTTCCATCTGTAATGGAACATGGTGGGCTAAGATGTCTTTTCCTCCTCTATCATAACATCAGCTCTTTTTCACCATACGGAATGAGCACATACATGCAGATGTCTGCCTGCCCTGGTTAGACTATAAGTTCCTTGTGGTCTGGGGCTGAGCTGGATTCATCACACAGCACATTCTCACTAGCTCTGTGCTGAGCAAATCAGATTAGGAAAAGCACACAAATGACATGTGTGTACAAACACTTCCAAGTAGATGCAAACAGGTTTCCTCGTAAAAGCCAGAACCTGTCTATGTGAAGGTATGTGGCTGAGTGCTTTGTCTGTGACAGGGTCTGAATCACCTGTTTTGTCTGAAGAATAAACTTTTAACCTCAGTCCCACATTACAGCACAATGCGACAGTGTAAATGAAGCCATGTGGTCCAGCATCCCTAACAAATAGCAGTCTCATTCCTTCTGCTGCTTTAAAGCCTTGAAGTTTCACATGACTGCAGCCTGTTAGAATTATTTGAAGTATGTTTCCAAACTCTTGTCTCTGCCTTCTTTGAAAATAAGTCATACCCAGCTGCACTTCCTGCCACGTTGTGGTATAGTTAAAACACATTTAGCTTTGTTTTCTATTAATATAGAAAATCTGAGTTCTGAATCCTCAACAAGCATCTATAGTATCAGAGAGATTTAAAGCAGAAAAGACCTCACAGATCAGCTGGTAGGAATTCCTTATTTTTCCTAATGAAGATCCATAAAGACAAACATAAGATAGCGGCTACTTTTCCATATATCTCAACAAATTACATTGCAAGGAGCTTGCAGGTGGCAAGGAAAGTCAACTTTTAATTCAGATTTGAGTGGGATTTTCATCTGGGGGTGAAAGTGTTTTGTGCTTCATTCTGTTTTGGTGTGTGCGTGTGTGTGTGTGTGTGTGTGTGTGTGTGTGTTCACTGCCATTCCATTCTTTCCTGGTTTTTCTTCAACATTTCAGCCTATTTTTCTGAACTTGTATTTCTCTCTCTCTTTCTCTCTCTCTCTCTCTCTCTCTCTCTCCCCCCCCCCCCCCCCCCCACCCCCAGTTTCCTGTAAATACTGATGTTTCCTCTCACTCTATCTCCGTCGCCAGGTGAGCCCATCTAATCCCTGACCTCCCCAAGCACCATTTTTTGATGGCTTCTAATTATTTTCAATCCTGGAACTAGCTCTGAGTCACACTCTTCTGTCTTGAAGAACAGGTCTCTAAGTGTTGTCCAGAACTGTCCCATTCAGGGTATAGTGAAATATCTTCCACACATGGCACTGAGGATTCCCACAGTGTCACCTGGCCCTTCTCTAGGCTCATGCTTTACCTCCCTCCCCTTACTTCTGCCCAAGCTTGCATAACCACCTAATGACCTTCCACTAAGCCCCACCTCTTAAAGATCCCGCCATGTTATCAGCATGGCCACTCTGGGGACGAAGCTCCAACATCAAACCTTTAGTGAACAAACTGCACCCAAATCATAGCAGAGTATCATGTAAAATCCATTGTTTTGTGTCTGATTTCTTTCTTTTCACTCACTTGGCATGATGCTTTTGAGATTTTATCCATGTTGTTGCATGAATCTTTTGTCCCTTTTTCTTGCTGAATAGCATCCAATGTATGAATATATCACAATTAGTTCAAGTTATTATGAATGAACATGCTATGAACATTTATATACTTATCTTTATGTGGACATAGGTTTTATTTATTTGGGTAAAATACATACGGTAAGTGTTTGTTTCCCTAAGAAATTACCCAACTTTATCCAAACTGGCTGCCTTTTTACATTCCCACCAGTGATACGTGAGTGTACTAGCTGTTCCACAGCATGCCAACAATGGGTATTTTCAATCTTTTTAACTTCAGCTATTCTAGTGCATAAGTAAGAGTATTTTATTGTGGTTTTATTTTGTGTTTTCCTAATGATTAATGGTCCTGAGATCTTTTGCTATGCTTTTTCTTTTACTTTTGTATATCTTCTTTGAAGAAAGTATCCAAATCTTTTCTCATTTTTAAATTAAGTTTTTACTCTTATTGAGAGAAATATTCTTCACACATTTGAGGTTCAAATCCTTTATCACACATAGGTTGTTTTTTTGTTTTGTTTTGTTTTTGGTATTGGGGATGAAACCCAGGGCACTTTACCACTGAGTTACATCCCCAAACCTTTACATATAGTTTTCTATTTTACATATATATCTACGTATATATATGTACATATATACATTATATATATTTATTTCTATTTCTAGTTGTTTGTGGTTTGTATATAATAATGTAATTGAATTTTGTATATTGACTTTATATCTTTTGACCTTCTTAAACTCACTTATTTCAAGAAGATTCTTCTGTAGCTATTTTATTTTCTGCTGTTGAGTGAAAAGAGTCTTATTCCTCTTCAAGTTCTGTAAACAGACAGCCTACTTGACCTTTAATAAATTTCACAAAGATCTCCCAGTACAAGCTGATCATAAGTGGTGACAGCACATGTTCTTTCTTTTGTTCTTGATCCTAGGGGGAAAGCTTTCAGATTTTCACCATTGAATACTATGAAGCTGAAGGGTTGAAGTGTTTATTTATTTTTTTACATTTGGTAGCTGTTTTGTATTAGATTAAGTTCCCTTGAAATCTAAATTGCTAAGAATTTCTTATCATAAGCAGGTGTTGAATTGTGTCTAACCTTTTGCATCTACTAATATTTAGCCCACAGATACCCAATAGATTAAATTGATTTACATTACTAAATATCTTTAAGTTGCTGGTTTAAAGACATCTTAAGGATGATCTATTATTCATTTTAATGTATCTGAAGATTTGATTTGTCAAATTATTATTAATATTTTTGGTTTTACTTTGCTTTTCATTGTTCACTTCTTAATGTTCAGAAAGATTAATGGTTCGTGATTTTCCATCTTTGTATTGCCTTTATCTGGTTTTAGTATCAGAGTAATTCTAACCTTATAAAATGAATTGAGAAATACTTTCTCCTATTTTTCTGAAAGATTTTGTATACCAATAGTATTATTTCTTCATTGAATGTTGGAACAATTCACAACTAAAGTCATCTGGGTCTGGAAAATTTTTGATGAGAGGTTTTTTAACTATGAAATTCATTTATTTGCAGATTATAGGACTATCTAGGTCATCTGCTTCTTTTTGAGTAACCTCTGATAGTATATATCAGGAAATCAGTTAATTTAATCTAAATTTTCAAATTTATTGGTATGATCTTTTTCTTATATTCCTTTAGTATGAATTTGAATAAATTCTACAATCTATGATAATGCTTTCTCTTTCATTTCTGCTACTTTAAATTTGTATCTTCTGCCATTTTTCTTCATCCATCTGGATAGAAGTTTATCTTTTTCATTGACATTATTAACTTTTTAAAGCACCAGCTTTTTGTGGTTTCCATTTCATTTGTTTGTTTGTTTTTTTCCTCCTTCTGTTTACATTTAATTTGCTCTTTTTTTCATAATTTCTGAAAATAAAATCTTGGATCACTGAATTGGTGCTTTTTCTTTTCTAAGATCATTAATGCTATAAATTTATTCTGAAGTACTTCTTTATTTCTAAGTACCTCTATTGCACAAATTTTGATATGTTGGGTTTTTATTATTATTCATTTATAAATTCTCTGTGAATGATTTTTGCTCCATGGATATTTAGAAATGTATTTTTTAATTTCCAAGTATTTGAGGATATTCTTATTTCTTTTTTTTTTAAACTGGCAATTTCTGCTTAATTTTTCTGTAGTCAGAGAATGTAACTGCAAAGAATGTGGTTTCTTTCCTCTTATGTTTTTTGAGATTTGTTTAATGAATCTGGCTATGATCTGGATTGATGACTTTTCCATGTGCATTGAAAAAAAAATGTTCAATCTTCTTTTTGGGAATGGAGCAATTCATAAATGACAATTAGGTCAAGTTGGTTGATGGTCTTGTTTAACTCTCCTACCTTACAATTTGTGTGTCTGTGTAAGTGGAGTTTGCTGGGGACTGAACCCAGGAGCAAGCACTCTACCACTGAGCTACATTCCAGCCTTTGTTTTATTTTTTATTTTGAGATAATGTCTTACTAAGTTGTCCAGACTAGCTTTCAACTTGCAATCCTCCTGGCTCAACTTCCTGAGTAACTGGGGTTATAGATATATATCACCACACCCTGTAGAATTTTACCCTGTAGAATTTTTTGGTTTTTGTTCTGTCAAATTACAAAGAAAGAAGTGTTGAAATCTCCTATTATAATTGGGATTTGTTTATTTTCCTTTTCAGTTATATCAAGTTTTGGTTGATGAAATTTGATGATCTTTCATTAGTTGTATATAAACTTAAGATTATTATTTATTCTTGATTAATTGAGATGTTTATTTTTATGAAATGTCTCTACCTTAGGCATTTTTCTTGTTTTGAAATCTTTCTTGGCTAATACTAGTAGAGCCATTTCAGGTTTTTTTTTTTAGTTTTTGTTCTCATGATATGTCTTTCTTCTGTCCCTTTACTTTTAAATAACCTCTGATTTACATGGGGTTTCTTTTAGACAGTGTATTATTTGGTCTTGCTTTCAAATTCAAAATGACAATCTCTGTCATTAGTAGGGATTGTGGACCACTTTCATTTAATGTGTCTACAATGAGGCTAGGTTTTAATCTACCATTGATTTTTTTATATTTATTTATCTGATAATTTTTTCTTCATTTCTTGCTCTTTCTCTGCTTTTATTTTTATTTAATGGTTTTGACATTGTTTTATTTCTTTTATTTTGTTGCCTATTTTAGCTAAACTCCTTGTAGTATTACTGTAGTAGGTGCTTTAAGGTTTATAATACACATCTTTAACACACCATAATCTACCTTACCATAATATTACATCATTTGATGTATAAGAATCTTCCAGCAGAGTACAATGATCTTCCAGTGCATACCAAAATACCAAATACCAAGATCTGCAGATGTTCAAGTCCCGTGTATTTATTGGTGCAGCATTTGCATAGAGCCCATGCACATCCTCCTGTATACATTAAATATCTTGATGATGTATAATACCAAATGTAATGTAAGATTATGTCAAATGTAAATAGTTCTTATATTGTTTAGGTAATAATGGCAAGGAAGAGAAACTCTGTACATATTTAGCACAGGCACAATTATTTTGATTATTTTTGGATAATTTTTCTGATTATTTTTGGTCTTGTTTGGTTGAGTCTGCAGATGTGAAAGCCATGGATACAGAGAGCAAGAGGCTCAATCATACTTGCATCTCCCTTCTTTTCTTTTGTGCCATTGTGGACTATAGTTCAACTCTCAATTATAAACCCTGCATCACATTGTTATTTTTGCCTTAAACTAGTCAGTTATCTTTTTTTTATTTCACAATATCATAGGCAGTGTTCATATTTTTTGAGCATTACTACAAAATCAATCAAGAAAATATACAGAGCAGTCCCTCTGCCCAAAGCACACTTCAAGGGCTGTTAGAGACAGGGATTTCTAAGATGGTGTTTTCTCCCTCCAGTACAAGGCAGAGTGAGTCAGCCTTCTTTTTATTTTATTTTTATTTTTATTTTTTATTTGTTCTTTTTAATTATACATGACAGTAGAACTCATTTTGATATAATTGTACAGCAGGGAATATATCTTTTTTTCACAATGTAGATTCACACAATTCATATAATCTTACATATATATAGGGTGATACTGTCTGTCTCAGTCTACTATTTTTAATGAGATTGAAATTGAGAGCAAGGTATTTTTTATGCATGCATAGTTACCATTTTTACTCCTCTTAACTCCAACCTGAAGATCCATATTTCTACCTGGAATCATTTTCTTTCTACAAGAAAAAAATTTTTCTTTAATGTTTCCTAAAGACCAGGTCTACTGGTTGTGAATTCTCTCCTATTTAGTTGGTCTGAAATTTTTTTACAATTTTGCCTCCATTTCTGAAAGAAGTTTTTTCCAGGTACAGAATTATGGGTTGAAAATATTTTACTTTAGCACTTTACAAATATTATTCCACTCTTTTCTTGTCTATTTGCTTTCCAATAAGAAATGCTCTTATTTTCTCAACAATTCAACATAGGGTTTATCAGATTTGGTGAAGTGGTAGGGTGTGGGAAACAAAAGCTCAGAGATAGGTGACAAATCCGTATCTGGAATAATTCTGTTAGTAAACATAGGAGTGATGAGAAATTGGTTTATGGCTCTGAGGATAGGGCATTGGCCAGGCATACAGTGACTTCTTCTGTTGTAGTCTCAAGTCTTAAAAGTAGTTCTAAGTTAGATGGTATAAAGCAATGTCTCTCAAACTTAAATACACATAAGAATTATCCGGAGAATTTGTTTAAAATGCAAGTTCCCTGCCCATTTCAAACATTCAGATTCAGTAAAATAGAGTAAAGCTCAAGAGAATGGGTCAATAAGAATCCCTCAGAATTTTTGTACCAGTGATGTACAAAAATTTCTCAAAGCACACTTTGAGAAACATTGCTGGGTTTGAACTGACTGGAGGATACATGCAGAGATTCAAAGAATGCAAGCTTGCTTACCATTCATTTCTTTTTTAAAACAATCCATCTTTTCTTTTTTATTAGTGCATTTTAATTATAAAGAATAATGGGTTTCACTGTGACATATTCTTTTATGCAAATAACATATTTTGATCTTAACTCTCTTTTCTTCCCCCCTTCTCCCACTCCCTTCCTCTTCTCTTACAATCTTCCTGTTACTTTCATATCTTCTTCCTCTCCCGTTAGAGTCCACATAACGAGGGAAAACTCATGACACTAATCATTCTGTTTCTGGTTTATTTCACTTAACATTCCATCCATTTATTTTACTGAAAATGACATGAAGTCATTCTTTATGGCAGCATAAAACTCCACTGTGTACACATACTACATTTTCTTTATTCACACATCTATTGATGGAGAGCATGTGAATTTTGACAATGGTGTCAGAAATATACATTAGAGAAAAGACAAACTCTTTAACAAATGGATCTGAGAAAACTGGATATCCATATGTAGAAGATTGATACTAAATCACTACCTCTCGTCCTGTACAAAAATAAATTCAAAACAACCTGAAAATTTGAAACTTCTAGAAGAAATACTTCAAGACATAGGCACTTCCTGAATAGGACTCCTATAGTTCAGGAAATAATAGCAAGAATCAACAAATGGGACTTTATCAAATTAAAAACTTCTGCACAGCAAAGGCAAAATTAACAGAGTAAAGAAACAGCCTACAGACTGGGAGAAAATCTTTGCCAGCTAATATTCTGACAGAGTATTAATACCCAAAATACATAAAGCACTCAAAAAACTTAACACCCCTAATAAACAACCCAATCAGTAATTGGATTAGAGAACTGAACAATCGCTTCTTAAAGAAGTACCAGTGGCCAATAATTATATTGAAAAATGTTCAACACCTTTGGACATTCAAATTGAAACTATGTTGAAATTTTATCTTCCCCCAGTCAGAATGGTAGTTATCAAGAATACAAACAAAACAAAACAGAACAACATTAGATGCTGGTTAGGATGAAGGGTGAAAGGAAACTTCATACGCTATTGGTGGGAATTAAGTTAGTACAGCCACTATAAAAATCAGTGGGGAAGTTCTTCAAATACTAACAATAGAAGTGCCACATGATCCAGCTGTGTCACTCCTTGAAGTATACCTTAAGGAATTAGTGTCAGCATACTATAGAGATACCTGCATATCCATATTTATTGTAGCATATTTCACAGTAGCCAAGTCATGGAATCAGCCTAGGTTCCCATCAATAGATGTATGGATAAAGAAAATGTGATATATATGTATGATTATCATTTATTTCTATCCTCTAAAAATATATTCAAAGTTGAATTTGGGGAAAAGCTTATATAAGTTTAGTTTTATTGTATTTAAATTGTAGACTTTCTGATGGTTGGTTATACTTGTGATTGAATGAAGGATAAGATTCTTTATATACATTATCTTTGAAGTAAATATTATTGTATCATTTTAATGCAAAATGTGGTTGAGAGATATGAAGTAACTTGACCAAGATTACACAATTGACAAATGCCAGCACTGGAATTCACCTGGGGGGCATATGATCAAGCCTTTGCATTTTCCGTAGCCTCTAGAAACTCCTCCTGTTCCCTCTGCTGTTTTCAGGCATAGTCCTCAGACACTTCTGAGTTACCACCTCAAAACTAACTCACATTTGGAGTTCTCTGCTTTTACTTTGTAAATATATACTATTAAAATTAAATAAAACCAATAGAAATAAGGCTGCTATTCTTTGAATCATTTAGGAAAGAAGGATAATTTTGTAGAATTGACCAGAACGTGCTAGTTAATATTCCTCCCAATACTTGTCTGTATTGTCATATTGTCTGTAAAATATCTTTGTTTCCCACTAGAAAAGGAGTTTCTCTAGCTCAGGTTTCTCTTGTTATTTATCTCTGTAGCTAGCCATCACTCCCCTGTGGTGGAAGAAAATGACTTTGGAGAAATCTCTTCATAAGCTTCATTATCTATATTCACCAAGAGGTGTGATTGAAGACATTGCTCCCTATACTACACAGTATTCCCTACATGACAAATAGTAGTGCCAGGGCATCCTTTTTGTGTCTCAGAAATTAATACATTATGGGCAACATTAATAGCATAAATTTTTTAAAAAATTAATATTGCTTTGATTTCCAGGAAGTCAGGAGCAAAATTTGTTGGCTCAGTTGTAGAATTGTGGTTAGCCTGAAATTTTCTGCTCTAAATTCCCACTTATGTTGACCTAATATTCAAATTTATGTTATCATTTTTATTTATTTTTACTTCCACTTAAACTTATGCAATATTATAGGCTGTTTCAAACATTTTCTGTAGCAAATTATTAACTAATTCCCAATGCCTAGCTATGTTACTTAATACTATGTTAGCTTTGCTAAGAAACAACCCCTGAAATTTCAACAGAAGAGTCATATTTCTCCATCACATTAATTTGCAGATAGTCCTCCACATGGTTGTTCAGGCACCCAGGTCCTTCTTCCAAGATCCAGAGTCATTTGCATTCCTCTGGTGTATGGAGGTAAGACCAGGGAGATTCTTCTTCCACTCATGTTTCACTGCCAGGCAACAAGACACTGGACTCCACCTATGCTAGGTGTGTGGAGAAATATTGATTCTGGGTGGGTAGCAGCCTCCCAGCACCTAGCTCTATTTGTAGGGAAGAGGTGCATGGCACACATTTTCACTTCTCATCTAACTAGCCCTGTTACTTAAAAGATATACCCAAACATTTGCTGGATGTTTTCAAGGGATTCTATAATAGCTGGAACTTCTTCTATAACAAAAGGCAGTCATTACATCACCTGCCTATGGACCATGTGCTATTATTATTTAATTAACATATATATAGTACTTCCATGACAATATCTAAGCCAATTTTTTTACAGAAAACATTAAAACAATTAAGTGTCTTATATGACCTCAAATTGCCATTTGAAGTTCCTTGGTCATGGTATGTGAGCCAACAGAAGGTGTTTGTTAATGACTGGACTCCAGTAGCTTAATTCAGAACCATGACCAGTAGGCTGAGCAGATGGCTGAGGGGATTTGGGCTGCATGGACCATGAACACACAGTTGTCAGTACAGTAGCAGGGGTTCTACAAAAGGAATCTTGATTCCTTCTAATCCTGAAAAAAAAAACTGAATAAAATAAAACAGTGCTGGAGTGGAAGGCCAAGGCTAATCAGCAAAGTTTGGCCAAAACCATCAAATTATGACATGGGAAGGACCAACAGTCCTTGAGTTTTAAGCTCCAGGCCTGCAGCAACTTAACAGCCAAGTTAAATCCCCAAATGTCAGACCTTTATGTTTCAGGTTAGATTATGAACATACCCAACACAGTCTTGCCTAAGTATACCATTGGGATCTATGACATTCCCTAATATTTCCTTAAGTACATCTCCCCCCTTACTTTAGGTCTCACTTCTTCATAAAAATGCATTCATTTAAAATAAAAGACTATTAAATAGTCCATCTTATTTTGGTTCCTTCACTATTTCCTTATAAAAATATTTTATGCAAACACACAGAAGTGGAAGAATGACCATACATCCCAGTTTTCTAAGATAATCCTGGTTTGTGCCTGTTGGACCAATATAAATATTAATAGCATTCCTTTTCACCTTCAGAGTACCCCAGTTTGAAAACTAAAGTATTGTCAGTCATGAATCCAAGACTAGAACCTTGTCCCCCTGACTAATGGTTTAGCGACCTTTCTATAGTATCAAGCTATATCTAAACATAACCAAACATCTGCATCAAAAGGGTGGGTTGTGGGATGGTTACAACACTCCCTCCTTCCTTCAGAGTTACTCAACTTTTATAAAGGTGATTTAGTCAGAGCAGAATGAAGCCATGGTTCTGCCCTTCTAAGAATTGGAATAAAGTAAGCAAATCTGGAAGGCTCTCCCTTCTTTAACCCCAAGGTAAACTCCAACATTTACCCTAAGTTTGGAAATTATGTCAATTCAATTCACAACTAAATTGAAAGAAAATCCAGAGATTTTCCCCAGACTCACAAATCCTCTGCAATTTTTCAACCCAGTCCTTTTCCTGCTGAGCTATGTAACTGCGAGTCTCACACCATTTCTATCATCTGTTGAGAAGGTCCACCATGACACAATTTTCTTATTGTTCCCCTTAACATTATATAAGGCCAGTGTGTGGCATATTTTTCTTTCTCCAAACAGTAATAGCAGATAATTTAACATCAATTACTAACCAGGTCGTTTGCTGCTACATCCAAGAAAAAAATATAGCCAACAATCTGAGAGTAAATATAAAAACTGAACAGTAAAGATGTGGAGGCTAATCCTATGCAGGGAGGGGGCAAACAGAAGAAATGTGCTTTACCTTCCAGCATGTTTTTCTGTCATTTCATTTTCCTTATAACTGGCTAAATTTCCCAGTGTACAATTCTCTCCATCTGCATATCTTTCAGGAAGAAGTGTCGTCCCATGAAACAGGGAGAGAGACCATCTTAATCAAATGGCAATAAAAAGTCACTGCTCACAGCCAGGGCAGGCTTCTATCTAAAGGAAATGGCAGCTCTTGAGCTTTTTATGAAAAGTACCTTTGTTCCAATCGTATTTCAAGGACAAAAAAAATGTATCTTCACACTTTTGTCATTATATTTATGAACTGTAAATCCTCATTTTATGGAAACACTCCAGAATTTCAAACTCCTAAATCAACCTGGTAAATCTCCAACCTCAGTTCCATTCAAGGAGAACCTCTTCAAAAACCCTGACGTTTTATAGGGAACTTCAGGCAAAACAAACAATGAGAGTTTTCAGTGTACATTTTTTGTAACCTGAAAGGCTCGTCATGGGAGACAGCTAACAGTTAAAAGATTAAAGATTGCTGTGAGAGTGTATTTTCAGAGCCCAGGTCAATATGGCTTAAACAATAACAATGAGACGATCTCTTGGGAAATCTGGTCTGGGGCCCCTAACAAACCACCACTGTTTCCATAGAGGAATTTTTTACTTGTGTATCAGGGTATCATGATGTGGGATATACAACTAAACTTAGAAAAGGGGGGAAATGGCCCTTTAGAAAATCCATTTGTAATAGCAATTTCAAAGCACTTTATAAATATTGTAGGCCTGAGGTTTCACCTCCATTCTTATAATATTTCCCATTATTTGATGGACACTGTCTATGTCAGAATGGTTGGTATCTCTGTGAACCATCTGCCAACTTCCCCTAATGATGCCATTTCAATACAGTCAGCCTCACCAGTGTTTAGCCAGCTGGTAGCCCACATCAGCCAATCCAAATATTTCATTGTTGGATGAAACAGTTTCACAGGCAACCACACGTCTTAGGCATGTAATTTTATTAAGGCTTATTCCACAAACTAGGACAAAACAGAACACAAAGCAGGTCACCCCAAGTTGCTGCGTGAGACTCATCACAATTTCCACCCATTCTCTAAACAATGTCAAAACTATTATGGTCTACATGGCATTTGAGTAGTGGTGGAATGCATAAGTTTTTAGGGTCCTGAAAGCCAATAGTAATGGTGTATTTTTCTGGTACTGGGAAAGACCTTAGTTCATATAGTGGAGGATACAGATAGGTGCTCTATGATGAAATGTGTAGTCCTTTTTTTTTCCAATACATAACAGTGGCTGTGCCAAGCAGTACTGTTCCAGTTCTGAAAGTCAATAACACACCTATTTAATTGCATTATTAGCAAGTGTCTGCATTCATTTCTACATGTGCCATTTTCTGTGCTTCTGAATGAAAGATTTCCCTTTCATATGCCATTGCAGAAACAAAATTTGCCACAGCTTGCACTTCTCCAGGCTGTCAAAACTGCCTCTGAGAACATCTTTATCAGCCACCAGTGACCTAGCACTGGGAAAAAAAATTCCAAGGCTCTCCTTGGGTCTAATTACAGAGTAGGTTTTAGAGTGTTCAGTGGTGTCACCAACACATAAAAAGAAGCAAGCACTTCTCGATGCTTTTGGAAAGGGTGAAGAATGTCACAGTGAAACTGCACTTAGACTCACCAAATTCAAATTCAGAAAGTGAACAGCCCACATCAAAATGCAATGCTGACATCAGCCAGAAGGGGAGCAGTTTCAGCAACACTGCTCAAACAGTAACACTGGATTCGAAAAATCAGTGAAGTGCTGCCTACATAGAGAAACTCTGGCAAGATTCCACAATCAGAATTTTTTTCTTTTTGCCTGTAATGAACTGTGAGATGCCTGACCACTTTGAGCAGGATTAACCATCCCTCGTGTCCACCCAGGGAAGTGTCTTAGATTTATAATATTGCATTAAATGGTTTTATATCTTATATTCTACCGTCCTCCAATTTTAATTAATTAATACATTTGTATTGGATATTGACAAATTATAAAATCCATAATAGCTATAGAGTGTGAAATGATTGAATAAAGCTAATTAACTGGATTGATGCATTCTCTGTTACTGGAATAAAATACTTGAGATTAGATACTTCGTTAAGGAAAACTTATTTAATTTGCAGTTTTGTAGGTGCAAAGTCCAAACACCATAGTACCAGCTTGGCAAGTAAGATCCAAGCCCCAAGCCCCACCGCCAACTCTATCACATGGTTGCAGATGGCATCATGGTGGGAACACATCTGAGAGGCAGAGATCACAAGGTGAGTAAGAGGGCCAGAGTGTGAGGAGGGCCATTAATAATCTCCCAATAGGCTCCACTAAAAGTTCCCACTACCTCTTACAGTGCTGCCCTGGGGACTCAGTTTCCAACGCAAGAAATCTGGGGGGACAAACCACATCCAAGGCATATCAGCTTATCTATCACTTTATATCCCTATTATTTATTCTTCCTGCCTAATCAAAACATTATAACCAACTTCTCCTCATTCAGCCCACTCCTCAGCCTCTAGTAACCATCATTACAATCTCAGCTTCTGTGTATTTGATTTTTGTACTTTCTGTATATAAGAGCATGCAAAATTTGTCTTTCTGTGCCTGGCTTGCTTCATTTAGCATAATGTCCTCCACATTTATCCATGCTGTCACAAATGATAATATTTCCCTCTTCATAGGGGCTGAATAGTATTGTTTATATGTCCCACTTACATATTCCTTGTCCATTGATTGACATCTAGGTTGATTCCATAACTCGCCTCTTATGAACAATGCTTCAACATACCAATTTCCTTAGGAGGTATGCACAAAAGGGGAATTGCTGGATCATATGGTAAATCTGTTTTTAGTGATTTTGAGAAACCTCCATACTGTTTTCCATAATGGTGATTTTAATTTCCAATAACCCACCAAGGGTTCTTTTCTGTCCACATTCTCACCAGCATTTGTTATCTTTCATCTTTGTGAAAATAACAATTCTGACATGTGTGAGGTGATATTTCACTGTTGTTTTAATCTGCATTTCCCAGCTGGGCACATCATCACATACTGTAATTCTAGCTACTTGGGATTGAAGCAGGAGAATTATGAGTCCCAGGTCTGCCTAGACAATATGGCAAGACACATCTCAAAAACAAAACAAAACAAAAAGGCAAATAATTTGCATTTTCCTGATGGTTAATGATGTTAAGAAATTTTTTTTTGGAAAAGGATAATCTAGGAGTTGGGGTTGTGGCTCAGTGGTAGAGCGCTTGCCTGACAAGTGTGAAGTACTGGGTTTGATCCTCAGCACTGCATAAAAATAAATAAATAAACAAATAAATACATTGTGTCCATCTATAACTAAAAAATTTAAAAGGACAATCTATTTAACATAGAGTATTGGGTAAAATGGAATTCATATGCAGAAGAATGAAACTGAACTCTCATCTCACACCATATACAAAAACCAACTCAAAATGTATCAAAGACTTAAATGTACAACTTGAAATGGTAAATCAACTTGAAAAGAAAGGGAAAAACTACATGGTATTGGTCTGAGCAATTCTTTTTTGGATTTGACCCCAAAAGCTCAGGCAAAAAAAAAAAAAAAAAAGACCAATGGAATTACATCAAACTGGAAAAACTTCTGTAAAGCAAAAGAAATACAAGAGTGAAGAGGTAATCTACAGACTGGAAGAGGATATTGTAAACCATACATCTGATAAGGGGTTAATATTCAAAACATGCATAAGAAACCTAGACAATCAATAACAAGAAAACAAATAGTTTGATAAAAATAGGCAAAGGACCTGAACATACCTCTCACAAAAGAAGACATACAAATGGCCATGAATCAATGTTCTCTGATTTTTATGATGTGCACATGAAATCTTTTCCTCCCATCCAAATCAATAACCACTTTAAGGTCACAAATTATATAAAATATGCCCTTTAAATCTTCCATAAAACGTCTCAGAGTATTGGGTATAAAATCTGTACTCAATAAATATTTATCAAAAAGTTAAATATAATAGTACTGAAAGAACATGAAAGCCATGGATCCAATATACTGAATTCCATGAGGTACACATTGTGAGAGGTTTTCTGCTTACTGTTGTGTCCCTGATACTCATCTCAGGTGCTCAGTTCATTTTTTTTCTTTTTGGTGTTGTTAAATACTGTGGATGCATATAATTTTGCCCATGTTTTAATGTACTAATTTATAGTATGCATATTCCCAATCAGCTACCATGATTATAGCTACCCTGCTATAACTGATTTTTTAGCAGTTGCACTTTTTTCAGGGTCACTCTTGGGAATGGGATTATTGCTCAGATGGCTCAAGAGAGGCCCAGGAGAGGTTCCTTGTCCTCCCCACTATGAGGACACAGCAAAATCATGGCTACAAATGTAACAGAAATCAGGTACTCACCAGAACTAAATCAGCCAAGTTCCTTGATTGGGGACTTTCCAGCCTTCAGAACTGTGAGAAATAGATTTCCGTTTTTACGTAGACTATGATTGTTGTTATAAGGGTGCAAATAGACCAATGTGAATTCATATAGGTAAATACCAAGGGACATATGGTAAGAGTAAGTTCGGTTTTGAAAAACACTGACAAATGGTCTTCAAAGTGTCTGTGCCATGGCATTACCATCTAAGTTCCTGTTGCTCCATGATCTTGACAGCATTTGGTTCTGTCAGTGTTTTGGATTTGGCCATTGTAATAGACACGTGGCGGCATCACATTTTAATTTGCAATTCCCTGATGATGCATCCCTATGATACTAAACATGTTTTTACTTACTTCTTGTTTATTCCTGTTCTCTATGAGTTATTGTAAGGATCTGTGACCTGCTTTTTAACCAGGTTGTTTGTTTTCTTATTGCTGAGTTTAAATCACTTGATTTTATTTAAATGATTCTTTCTGGGTCCTCTTTTCCATTCCATTGATCTGTTGTCTGTTGTTTGGCCAAAATCACACTTCTTTAATGCTGTAGCATTTTAGTCCATCTTGAAGCCAATTAATACTGTCCTCTAACTTTATTCTTCTTCAATATTGAATTGGCTGTACTGGGTCTTTTTCCTCTGACTGTAAACTCTAGATTGGTTTCTCAAATTCCACAAAATAACTTGCTAAGATATTAGTTGGAATTGAATTCAATGTATAGATCATATTCTGAAGAACTGATGTCTTGATAATTATGATTTTTCCTATCCTTAGAATATTTCTTAATTTATTTAGTTCTTCTTTGGTATCTATCACTAGAATTTTGTAATATTCCTTACATTGATCCTATACATATTTTGTTAGATTTATGCCTATTTGATGTGGGGTTGTTAGTGTAAATGATAAAGTAGTTTCACTTTCAAATTCTTCCACTTGTTCGTTGCCGGTGTATAGGAAGTTGACTTTTGCACATTAACTTGTATTGTGCAACCTCATAATAATTGTTAATTAGTTCCAGGAGTTTATTATGTTGTTTTTGTTTGTTTGTTTGTTTGTTTTTTGTCAATTCTTTCAGATTTTCTGCATAGACAATTCCATCATCTGTAAATAAAAAGTTTTTTTTTTTTTCCTTTATGATCTGTTTACTTTTACATTTTCTTGTCTTATTTCATAGCTAGGACATACAGTATGGCATTGAAAAGAATTGGTGAGCTGGGCACCATGGCACATGCCTGAAATCTCAGCAGCTCTGGAAGCTGAGGCAGGAAGATTGTGAGTTCAAAGCCAGCTTCAGTAACTTAGCAAGGCTCTAAGCAATTTAGTGAGACCCTGTCTCTAAATAAAATATAAAAAAAAGCCTGGGGATATGGATTCAATCCTGTTACCAAAATAAAAGGTGGTGAGAGGGGACATCCTTCATTCAATCCTGAACATAGTAGGAAAGCTTCAAGTTTTATATCTTCATATTTGATGTTAACTATAGGCTTTTTGGTAAATTTTATTTATTGATTTGAGCAAATTTCCCTTTATTTTTAGCTTGCTGAGAGTTGTTATCATGAATGGATGTTGGATTTTGTCAGATGCTTTTTCCTCTATTTATTAATATGATCAAAATTTTTTCTTCTTTATTCTAGTGACTGATTATGTTAATTAATTTTTTAATGTTAAAATAACCTTGTCTACCTGGGATAAGTCCTATTTACTATAGTTTGAATGTACCCCCTCCAAAGTTCAGGTGTTGGCTGTGTGATAGGGTTTAGAGCTGGGCTTTAAAAGGTAAATGGGCCAAAAGGGCTCTTCCCCTGGGAATGGGATTAAACTCTTTAGAAATAAAGCTCCACATGACATTCATCCCTCACTTGTCCATTGCCCTTCTGTCACATGAGAACGTATCATTTCACCTTTACGATGCACCTTTTTTAGGATGCACGTGAAATGGCTAAGCTGACCTCAAATTAGTGATCCTCTGCCTCAGCCACTAGGATTATATGCAAGCACCACTGCACCTAAGTGAGTTTCTTAGAGACAACATACAGTTGGTTCTTGTTTATTGATCTTTTGCAACAATCTCTTTTTATTGGACCACTGGTGTTTAAAGTGATTCTTAATATGGATGGATTAATACACAACATATTTGTTACTGTTTTCTATTTATTTCCCTTTTCTTTGGTCCTGTTTTTGTCATCCACACTTTTTTTCATTCATGCATTTTAATTGAGTTTTAATATTATTCCACTTTCTTTTGAATTATCAATTATGCTTCTTTTTTAAAAAACCTTTTTTTTATTTTGGTGGTTGCCACTGAGTGTGCAATACTTTTGCAGCTATGTGCACCAAGTCCACTTTCAAATAATACTACACCTCTTCAGAGGGAGTGCAAGTACCCTGTAATAATAAAATAGTCTCAATTTTCCATCCTGTCTTCTGTATCCTTTGTTTAACTTATGAATATGCACATATAAACATAGATAGATAATAGATAGATAGATAGATAGATAGATAGATAGATAGATAGATATTCATTCATATCTATCAGATCCAAATCCATACATTCAACAAACCATGCATGGATTATAAATGTAGTTAAGGCTAAGATAGTTCCATCTGTACTGAACATGTGTAGACTCTGTCTCTTACCATCATTACATAAACACAGTATAACAATTGTCTATGTAGCATTTTCAATTTAAAGTAAAAAAGAGGATGTGATGGTTATATGCAATACTGTGCCATTTTATAGAAGGAAGCTAAGCATCCACAGGAGGTCCTGGAACCAATCCCTTGTGAATATCAAGGGACACCTGTATGTACATGTATGTGTGCTCATACGTAATAGAACACAATGTTGCTATTGTTATTTGAACACACTCTTATCTGTTAGATCATTTAAGAATAAGAAAAATAAAGTTTTTATTTTGCTTTCTTTCATTCTTTCTTTTCTCTATGTAGACTCAAATTACTTGACCTTATCCTTCTCTCCAAAAAACCCCTTTCAACATTTCTTGTAAGGCAATACGCTGGCATCAAATTCCTTTAATTTTTGTTTGACTACTGAAATAATTTTACTTCATTTTTAATGGACAAACTAATAGAACATATGATTCTGGGTTGGTGGTTTTTCTCTAAACACTTTATATGTTTCACTCTACTCTATTCTCACTCATACACTGTTTCTGAGGAGCCCAGCAAAATTATTTTATTTGATCCTGTGTAGATAGAGTGCTTTTGTCCTCTGGCTTCTTTCAAGATATCTTTTTTTATCTTTCATTTTCTGAAGTTTGAATATGATATAACTTTGTGTCATGTTTTTTTGTAAGGGGGGCAGTTGTTTTTTGCTTTTTGTTTGTTTGTTTTGTTTTTTGTCATTTATCCTGCTTGGTGTTCTCTAAGTTTCAAGGATCTGTAGTTTGATGCCTGGTATTAATTTGGGAAAATTCCCAGTCATTATTATTTCAAATATTTTTTATGTTTCCTTCTGATCCTTCTACTTTCCCTTTACACATTCATTGTACCTTCTGTAGGCATCCCCCAGATCTTGGATATTCCACTCTGTGTTTTCCCTCCATCTTTTTTCTCTTTGATTTTCAGTTGTGGATATTTCTAGTGTTGTAACCTCAAGTTCAGAGATTCTTTCCTCCATCACTATTGAACCCATCAAATGCCTTTTTTCATTTCTGTTATGGTGGTTTTTTTAATCTCTACCAATTCCTTTTTATTTATTTTTAGGGGGGTACCAGGGATTAAACTCAGGGAAACTGAGACACATCCCAGCCCCATTTTGTATTTTATTTAGAGACAGGGTCTCCCTGAGTTGCTTGGCACCTAGCTTTAGAAAGAATGTTGTAACCTGTAACTACATTCCAAAGTCAGTTTGTTTCACACACAACTGTGTAACAAGGCTGTTGCCTGTTTAAGCTTTGAGAGAAGAACATTGGAAGAACATCCATGTTTCTGTAATATGAATACTAAAAGTTATCCTGACTGCTGTACGTTGATATTTTTTTTCCCTTCATTATTTCACTTTTTTAAAGTTCTAGTTGGGTTGAAGTTAAATGGTATAGTATCTGTCTTGTGTGACTCAGAGGATTTTCCCCATTGACAACCTGGGCAACTGAAAAGTCACCAATAAGACTGCCTCCCAGTGGACACCTTTCCCTCTGCAGGAACCAAAGAGTACAGGTAAGCCAGCCAGGAAAAAGAGCTCTGGGGCTGGATATGGTGGAGCACACCTGTAATCCCATCGCCTTGGGAGGCTGAGGCAGCAGGATCACGAATTCAAACCCAGCCTCAGCAAAAGTGAGATACTAAGCAACTCAGTGGGGGTGTTTGGGGGTTCCAGTCATTGAACTCAGGGGCACTCAACCACTGAGCCACATCCCTAGCCCTATTTTGTATTTTATTGAGAGGCAGGGTCTCACTGTGCTCTTAGCACCTCACTTTTGCTGAGGCTGGCTGTGAACTCAAAATCCTCCTGCCTCAGCCTCCTGAGCCCCAGGGATCATAGGCTTGCACCACAGTCCCAGGCTATCAATTCCTTATTGATTCTTTTTTAGATTTGTCATCACTTAGCTCACATTATCTATCCTTTCATGTTTCTTGCTTTTTTCATTAAAGCCATTACTATGTTAATCATACTTTACTCCCAACAGTTTGGGAGGCTGAGGCAGGAGGATTGCAAGTTCAAAGCCAGCCTCAGCAACTTAGCAAGGCCCTAAGCAGCTCAGTGAGACCCTGTCTCTAAATAAAATACAAAATAGGTCTGGGGATGTGGCTCAGTGGTCGAGGGCCCCTGAGTTCAACCCCCAGTACCTCCCCCCCAAATCATACTTTATTTAAATAACTTGTCTATTAATTCCACATTCCTGCCACATGTGAGTAATGGTTCTTGTTTGGTCTTTTCAAGCTATTTTTGATGTTTTTTAGTATGTCTTGTAATTTTTGTTGAAAGGTGGACATAATTAGTGGATAAAAGAAAGGCCAGTAAATAGGACTTTGCTAATGTGGTGGTAAGGTATAGGGAAGAAGAAGCATGCTGGAGCTCCATGATTTAATCTCAGACTCTTACTGAGCCTGTGCCCCTGGATTGTGTATTTCCCCAGTTCATCTTCTCTTTTGTTCATTCTACTTATGTGGACTGAATGTCTATGGAAAGTTAGAGTCGGGTATTCTCCTTTCCCCAGGTAGGATGGGCTCTGATAAAACTCCACCAGGTTAGGCTCTGGTTAAACATTCTCTCTCAAGGGCAGACCTTGCTTAAAAGGACAGAGTGCTCTGGCATATTTCAAAATGGATTGTTTCTTCCTCCCTCTGCCAGAAGGCCAGAAGCATGATGCAATTTTTCTCCAACATTCACAATGAGAACCTGGTAGAGGTCTAGGAGGTAAGCTCACGAAAGTGTAAGGATCACCTTCTGACTGGTTCTCCCTGAAGTTTTGACTCTTAGACTTTTCCACCCTGAGTCTACAACAATTTATTGACCACAGTACAGGTTTTCCCACCCTAACACTGGTTCCTGAAAGGTTTCTACCCATGAGTTCCTGTTTTAGTAAGTTGTGGTTCCCTGGTCTACCTCTGTGTCTCTTCAATGTGGGGAACAGTGGTGTGTCCTCTAACCTCGCTTCTCTGGTAGATGGTAGGAGGAGTTGTTGATCTTTCAGATTTGTCAGCTTTTACTTGCTGTTAGGAGGGAGGGAGACTTTCAAACTCCTTATATGCCAAACCAGAAACCAGAAGTTTCCCTCTGTTTTGCATTTTTCTAATGGCTAATGAGATTGAACACCTTTTCATGTGATTAAAAATAGTTTAAACTACATTTCCTTTTAATGATATCTAACTTTTCTAACTATAAGGATGATGGCATTCTTAAAAACCTTCCACTCAAAACTGCTAGGCTACACAGAGTACTAGAGGCATGAGTATGTTGGAAAGATGTTCTGTGCCATTTATTTGGTTCTTGAGAGCTTCCTGAGGGCTGTAGAAGTATCTTCTCTGCTAAGAACAAGCACATTTACTTAGCTGATTTAATCTGTTGAATAGATGACTCAGAGGCTGAAAACAGAACTCGAGAAAATAAAACATTATTTTCTTTTTTCACAGAAGTAATAAACATTAAAAGGTAGACGATGAAAAGGTAGTTAGGAAACAGGATTTTAAATCCCTAAATTTGCTACCATAGTCCTAGCACAGAGGCCTGGCTCTGGAGGCTCCTAATTGATCCTGTCTTGTCACTTGTCCCAAAACAAAAAGAAAAAGTGGTGGTGAAGTATGAACGGAATTTTTTTTAAGTATAGCCATACTGGGAAGAAACAATAGGACCTGCAACCTCAGCCCTGTCTTCAGGGTACTAACAAGAGTCTAAAGATTATATAGGGGAGGAACAAAAGTCAGAGAGCAAGAAGCATGCGTCATCAACCCATTTTGGTCAACCTGCATTTGATCATCATCTCAGGATGCCATGTGGAGCCTTGCCAGCAATAAGAAAGTTGCTGCTGCCTGGGTGTGGTCTCAACTCTTGCCACAAGGTGTTATTGATCAAACCCTTGCTCTTGGAATCCAAGGTGACTGCAAGTGAGAATGAATTAGAGAGAAGCACTATCAAAAAAGATAAGATGAAGTTGATTCCTTCAGGTTTAGGGCAATGACTAGACACTTCGGGATGCCACTCCAGTTGTCCTGGTGCTTGGGAACAAGACATGGTAAAAGCTGGATGTTGACATTCTGTTGATTGTGACGCCCCTGAAAATCTTTAAAATATCTAAGTTACTCTTATCGTGGTATGTTCAGTCTTGAGGAGAGAGGATTACCAGTTTTAGATGAATAATCTTTAAATGAGTAACATGTCTACATGCAGATCTGAGGAGGAAACTGATCCAAAGCTGAAGGTAGCAAAGGAGACAAATGTAATAAAGCAAAGATGCCAAGCTTTTGTCCTGCTTTTAATTACTCATTGGACATGTGCAGACCCAAGTTAAGAGTCAGCGCTTTCTATCAAAAGCAACCTCAAAGTCCCCAATACCAAATCTTCAATAAATCATAGATCTGTAGACTCCTTAATGATTTAGCTTATCCTTTCACGTCCTGGTACATTGTGAACAAAAATAGAATTCTAACTGCTACAGATTTTCAGAGCTACAAGGGCAATGTTTATTCTATCACAATCGCAGAATTACAAATAAGTTTCACTGTATTTTAAACAAGTATGGCAAGTGTCACTTTTAATTATAACCCAGCAATTCAGAGTTCCTAATTCTAATTAACTATTTCCCATTTTTCCCTAGACTTTCCAGGTACAACTTAATAGCAAATTTTTAAGTATGTAATACTGTTCTCCACTCTTGAAATTATTTACATATTTTTGCTTTTGTTACTTTATGAATAATGTGGAATTACCTTGACCTTTCACATGGATATGTATTCTCATTGGTTTGAACATGAACAACTTTTAAGATATCAAATCATTCTACAGAGCTCAGGAATTATAGCTGGCTTTACACACAAAAGTCAAGCTAACCAAAAATGTATTGCTGTGGTTTGAATGTGTCCCCTCCAAAGGTCATACTGAATCTTAATTACCCTTGTGATAATATTAAAAGGTGAGGACTAGCCAGGGTTGGTGGCATATGATTATAAACCCAGCTACGGCGGTGGGGGGGGGTGCTGAGGCAGAATAACCACAAGTTTGAAGTCAGGCAGAGCAACTTAGTGAGACTGTCTCAAAATAAAATAAAAAAGGACTAGAGAAATAGCTCAGTGACAGAGAACTTGCTTAGTGTGAGGTACTGAGTTCAATTCCCAGTATCACACACACACACAAAAAAGTGAGGATTTAGGGAAATTGATGAAATAGTGTCTTATAAAAGGCTGAAAGAAACTAGCTGAGGTCCTTTTTGCCTTTCCATCCTTTCCACAATTTCAGGATACAACAGTCATCTTTTCCAGAAAATCCAGTAATGAAGCACCATCTTGGAAACAGAGAGTAGCCCTCACCAGACACTAAACATCATAGCAGCTTAATCTTAGACTTCCTGGCCTCCAGAAATGTAAGAAACAAATTTCTGTTCTTTATAAATCACCTGGTCTCAGGTGTTTTGCTATAGCAGCACAAAGGAATGGAGACATGTAATGCAGGGTCAAATCAGAAGAAGCAGGAGAAATAAGAGTTATGAAATTAGGGCTGGGCTTGTGACTCAGTGGTAGAGAGCTTACCTAGCACTTGTGAGGCACTGGGTTCAACCCTCAGCATCACATAAAAACAAATAAATAAAATAATACAGGTATTGTATCCATCTACAATCAAAAATATTTTTAAAAAATGAAACAAAATGTAATTGCAATTGTTCCCTCCAGTTCCCTGGAGATTTTTTTAGGCTGTGATAGAGCAATCTGTTCTTTATCCACACTAGTCATTCATTTTCCCAAACACTCATTAGTGATATGTTGTTCTCATTTGTCCCCACCTGCCTATTTATTTTTCATTTGTGACTAGGTAATATATTTGGCCTTTCTCCTCTACTGAAATTATATTTTTTGTTCTGATTTTAAAGTTTTTGAAGATAACATAAGATCATGAACATGGGCAGTAGATTTTAGTAAAAAACAATCAAATATGTAAGAATAATGTAAAATATGGTAATGATGTAATAAGAATGGACTCTTACAGAATTCTAACATTCTGGGAGAGTGGAGAAGAAGAATTAGCATCAACCAAGACTGAATGGGGTAAGAGAAATGGTAGTTCCCAACTAAGCATCTATTCTTGCCTTCTCATCCATTTATTTTTATTATAATTATTAACACATATCAACAGTACAAAGTAACCTTTAAATTGTACAAATTAATGGGATTTACTGTATATATCTTTACTTTTTTTCTTACAAATAGCTTATTTTCCTGCCTTCCTTACAGACAAAGTTTTCAAATGAGATAAAAGCAGAAGATAGGAGTACCATTTCTAGTAAAGTGTTTTTATCATCTTGTTCTTTTTCCTTCTTGCTACCTGGGAAATACAAATCATCACAGAACCTCCAACAACCATCCTTGACTATCAGGAGAATGTAAAGAGAATCTTAGCATCTTATAGTTTGAGAAAAGTAAGTTTTCATGTGGTCAAACCATCCTTGTTTGAATAATCTGACATTGCTAACTCAACCAAACCTCTGCCAAACTGTTAGCAATGGAAAGTGTTCTGAAAGTCAGCAAAACCCACTGGTAGTTATTATTCAAAAGCAACAGGAATAATAAAATTTATCCTCAATGGGGAAGAATATTTCCGACTTATATGTAAAGATACAGATTTGCTATATGATGACAAATACAAATGTGGAAGAAGGAGTAAGGACAAATTTAGGATTGAAAAAAACATAATGGAAGAATCATAAGAAGTCTTTGGAATGATGGACTGATTTGGAGATTGGACCAATTGAGAAAAACTATTCTGGTCATGGGTTATACATATAATTACTGTTGTAGAAGTTCAGACTAAAGCTGTTCATTATAGTCAGGCATAATAGCATGCCCCTATAATTCAAGCCACTTACAAGGCTGCAGTGCAAAAGCCAAATAATTAAAGGTGAAAATTCACTTAAAAAGTATGTCAAAACAAAAACAGCATGGTATTGGCACCAAAATAGACAGGTAGATCAATGGTACAGAATAGAGGACACAGAGACAAACCCACATAAATACAGATATCTCATACTTCACAAAGGAGCCAGAAACATACAATGGAAAAAAGATAGCCTCTTCAACAAATGGTGCTGGGAAAACTGGAAATCCATATGCAGCAAAATGAAACTAAACCCATATCTCTCACCCTGTACAAAACTCAATTCAAAATGGATCAAGGACCTAGAAATGAGACCAGAGACTCTGCACCTAATAGAAGAGAAAATAGGTCCAAATCTTCATCATGTTGGCCTAGGACCAGATTTCCTTAACATGACTCCCAGAGCGCAAGAAATAAAAGCACGAATCAATGATTGGGATAGAGTGAAACTAAAAAGCTTTTTCTCAGCAAAGGAAACAATCAGCAATGTGAAGAGAGAGCCTTCAGAGTGGGAGAAAATCTTTGCCACACACACTTCAGATAGAGCACTAATCTCCAGAATCTACAAAGTACTCAAAAATCTTTACACCAGGGACACTAATAACCCAATCAATAAATGGGCCAAAGAAATGAACAGACACTTTACAGAGGAAAATCTACAAGAAATCAAAAGATTCATGAAAAAATGTTCAACATCCCTAGTTATATGAGAAATGCAAATCAAAACCACCTTAAGATTTCATCCTACCCCAATTAGAATGTCTTTTATTAAGAATACAGGCAGCAGCAGGTGTTGGTGAGGATGTGGGGTAAAGGGTACACTCATACATTGCTGGGGGTTTTGCAAGTTGGTGCAGTCACTCTGGAAAGCAGTGTGGAGATTCCTTAAAAAACTTGGAATAGATCCACCATTTGACCCAGCTATCCCACTCCTTGGCCTGTACCCAAAGAACTTAAAATCAGATTACTACAGTGATGCAGTCACATCAATGTTCATAGCTGCCCAATTCACAATAGCTAGATTTTGGAACCAACCTAGATGCCCTTCAATAGATGAATGGATAAAGAAACTGTGGCATATATACACAATGGAATATTACTCAGCCATACAGAAGAATAAAATTATGGTATTTGTAGGTAAATGGATGATGTTGGAGACTGTTATGTTAAGTGAGATTAGCCAATCCCAAAAATCCAAAGGCTGAATTGTCTCTCTGATAAGTGAATGATGATGCATAATGTGGGGTGGAAAGGTGGCAAGAATGGAGGAAGGATAGATAGCATAGA